>SZWC01005650.1:80216-140801 GCA_023375785.1 Penium margaritaceum | reverse complement strand
ACCCACACCCACACCCACACCCACACCCACACCCACACCCACACCCACTACCACACCCACACCCACACCCACACCCACACCCACATCCACATCCACATCCACATCCATATCCATATCCACATATATATTTAGATCCATATCTATATCTATATCGACATCTACATCTTTATCGATATCTTTACCCATATCTATATCTACATCTATGTCTATGTCTATATCTATATTTATATCTATATCTATATCTATATCTTTGTCTATATCTATGTCTATGTTTATGTCTATTTCTATGTCTATGTCTATGTCTATGTCTATGTCTATGTCTATGTCTATGTATATGTCTATGTCTATGTCTATGTCTATGTCTATGTCTATGTCTATGTCTATGTCTATGTCTATGTATGTATCTATAAATATCTATATCTATATCTATATCTATATCTATTTCTATATCTCTATCTATATCTATATCTATATCTATATCTATATCTACATCTATATCTATATCTATATCTATATCTATTTCTATATCTCTATCTATATCTATATCTATATCTATATCTATATCTACATCTATATCTATATCTATATCTATATCTATTTCTATATCTCTATCTATATCTATATCTATATCTATATCTATATCTACATCTATATCTATATCTATATCTATATCTATTTCTATATCTCTATCTATATCTATATCTATATCTATATCTATATCTACATCTATATCTATATCTATATCTATATCTATTTCTATATCTCTATCTATATCTATATCTATATCTATATCTATATCTACATCTATATCTATATCTATATCTATATCTATTTCTATATCTCTATCTATATCTATATCTATATCTATATCTATATCTACATCTATATCTATATCTATATCTATATCTATTTCTATATCTCTATCTATATCTATATCTATATCTATATCTATATCTACATCTATATCTATATCTATATCTATATCTATTTCTATATCTCTATCTATATCTATATCTATATCTATATCTATATCTACATCTATATCTATATCTATATCTATATCTATTTCTATATCTCTATCTATATCTATATCTATATCTATATCTATATCTATATCTATATCTATATCTATATCTATATCTATATCTACATCTATATCTATATCTATATCTATATGTATATCTATATCTATATCTCTATCTATATGTATATCTAGAGCTAGATCTAGATGCAGATGTACATCTACATCTTGCACACAGCATGCAGTGCCAAGCACATGGCTGATGTCCAAAACAGTATACAATAGGCATTGCACACCAAAACGGAGGCTATACATGCGGTGGAGTCACTTTGGCGTCGTTTTCCTTTTGCAATGCACCGCATGGTCCAGCCATGGGCATGGAGTATCCACTCCTTTTATGGTGCTGCTTCCAGCTGAAGCCTTGCGCAATTTGCGTGCAGCATGCCATGCCATACGCATGGCCCACAGCGACAACATAACACAATCCGCGTTACACGCTGAAAATTTGGGCTTATGCCTTTTTGTTCACTTCAAGGCATGACTTGAACCCGGAATGCACATGGACGATGCTGCACCTTTATTTGCGCTGCGTGGGGTAACATACCTTAGCATCTTGCATGGAGCCAAGCACATGGCTGGAAACAATATACAATAAGAGTTGGATGCCAAAAGGAAGGCCATACATGTGGAAGAGTCGTTTTGACATCTTTTTCCTCGTGTAAAGTACCACATGCTGCAGCCATGGGTATGGAGCATCCGCTCCTTCTATGGTGCCGTGACCGGCTGAAGCTCTGGGCAACTCGCATGCAGCATGCCATGCCATGCGCATGGCTGACAAGAAAAACACAACACTGATTGCGTTACATGCTGAAAAATTGCGCTTCCACGTTTTCCTGCACTGCAAGGCATGCCTGGCTTGTGCAGCGCTCATGGAGGATGTTGCAGCTTTGTTTGCGCAGTGTGGGGCAGCATGCCTCGGCAACATGCACGGAGTACATTTCTTTTTCTCTGTTCTGGTTTTTGAATTTACACTCAACAAATTTGTTGTCACATATCGTCATGCAAAGTGTGTCTCAAGAATTCAATGTGGCTGGAATTTCTTGTTTGTATCATGCCTCAGGTGCATTTGCCCAAGATCATCAGTGCGCTCATTAACGTTTCTGTCTTCCCTTCTAATGTTTCCAACAGCCAATCAGAAACCTCTTGGTTTTGGTTTTATTCTATTCCATGGCGATGGTGATCCTCTGCACATCGTAGGCTATTCCTTCCCTCCTCATCAGCCAGTGTAATGATGCTTCTCTATTGCACAACCTGCCACGTTTCTCCTTGGCCATTCCTTGTGATGTTCGTATGCACCATGCAGGCTGTAGTGGACTATACAGTGTTCCGGAAAGCAAGAGTGAGAGTGGGGATGTTCAGCGACCTCACCACTTACCCAAGACAGCGATGACCTCAACAATGATGGCTGCGGTGGTTACAGCATTAGCCATCATTGTCGTCCTTCTATAGTCAGAATCTACGTCATGAATGATGGAATCATTTATGTTCATAATGATTTTTCAAAGCTATCCCCTTCCACTACAACATGTGAGAATATGTCACGTACATATGGGTATGTCACGTAGTGTCAATTGGCGGAACAGTTACCCCCACATAAGATATCGCATTAAACTTGATGTGATTAATTCACGTTGTTCAATCATGGATTTCCTCTGGAAAACTCTCTGTGTCATTGATTCTCTTCTTCTCGTGTGAAGCCATGGTACTGTAGCAAGTCGTTGGCCTACCCTTTTGCATTCAAGCCAAGAAGCTGAGTCAGTTGGCCCATAGTATGTATTATGAGAAGCAGACGTGTTTTAGTTCTCAAGGTAACAAATGGCTCGTCCACAACGTGTCTCATGCATGTTGTACATACGCATCATCCGTGTGCCCTTGTGCCGCCTAGACTTAGTGGTTTGGTTCAAGATGAAAATAGATAGTTCCAAAGCTCATGACTCAACCTCAAGGTATACAAACATGAAAAATATGGTTTAGAAGTGCCTGTAATTTGGTGTCAATGATGTTTCATCACATGTGGAGGTCCTTTGTTGCGTTAGCTTTGGGCAAAGAGTGTGGCTATCCCAGAAAGACTGTCCTCATACATGCGCACATCCATGTCATATTCCTAAATATACACCCTAAACCGAATGTTCAAGGGGTGCCCTTGAGAAAGTGCAAAGCAATAGAATTGTTGGATGATCTGGATGTGGGTATGCTTCCCCCCTCAAGTGCCAAATCCCACTGTTGGTGTAAGTCTGAAGCCTACCTATTTCTTCATTTTAAGAGAAGAAGGTGATGACATATAGCTTGCCTATTTTGCACCTCTACCCTATCTTGAATAACAATGTAATGTCTATAGAAACTAGCTACACAAATCTACATGTAAATCACTCATAACCAGAGCAAGTGGATGAATGAACAAAAATGTGTGCATAATTATGAAAACATGTACCCAAGGATTTTCCCTCCTATCTTCCTTTGTACTCATACATATCTAGTTTAAAATATCAAATTTCAGGGTTCAATTTTAAATTTTAAAAGATGTTCCACCGTGCTTTGATGTACATTTCATGGCTGAGGGTGTTATCTTTGTGTGGGCTCTTCAAAACATTTGTGGCTGCCTAGCTTAGCAGCTCAGCTTCATAAATGCATTTCAAGTGATTTGAAACCAACAGTCCTTTATGTAAGCCTTCATTAGTGTGGGGAAGTGTATCTTTGTTCACAAAGAAAATTGCAATCAATGTTAACTAAGGATGCACAATTAATTGTTGCCATTTGCACATTTGCACAAAGCTTCTATTTTGACTATGAGATTCATTCCCATACCCATACCTTTATGTCCATGTTGATACTTACATATCCGTATCCATATCCACTCACATGCATATTCATAGCACATCCGTATCCATATCCATACTCGTGTGCATACTCATATCCACATCCATATCCATATCCTTGTCCTTTTCCATATCCATATCCATAGCCACATCAATATCAAGATCCAGATCGAGTTCCACATGCAAATCCATATCTATGTCCATGTTTAATATCCATATCCATATCCATAACTATAGCCATATCTAGAATCCATGTCCATACCCATATCTTTATGTGTTCTCATATTCATATCCATATCCATGTCCATATCCATACGGATATCCACATCCATATTCGTATTCACACCCAAATCCATATCCATATCCATATCCACATCCACATCCATATCCATACCGCACCCATGTCCATGTACTTGCGCATATCAATTTCCATATATTTTGTGTGTCCATATCTCTCTCTTTCCAAACCCATACCATTGAAAATGTCTTTACTCGTGCCTTCATTTGTTTCCGCACCTGTCTTTGTGTTTTGGGGTTACAAGGTAAGTCTTTACAATCAGCCGGTGTGCTCAGCCAAGGAATTTTCCTGGCCATTTGTCACTATCAACTAGATTATACCTTAAGGATGGCCTGGCTCAAGGGGTGATACATTAGTTCGTAACTTATTCCACACTTGCATGCAATAGACTATCCTGTTATTCATTGTAATTAGCAGACCACTAGAGATGTCATTGCTTTTTGTATACATTTCAAGTAATAGTATGAAATACTTTGTTGTCTCTGTTTTGGGTTGAGCAGCTGGGTTGTAAAGGTGGTGACTGAGTAACTCGTCCAAGTTAGGAGGGTTCAGAGCCAGAGAATATGGAGTAACTGGAAGCAATGAAAATGCCTATTACCCCCTGTTTTGTCACCCTTGACCCTCATATACCCCTCAATCAGAACAATAGACCCCATCCGCCTCTCCTTCGGAAGGATAACCCTCATCCGCTCCTCAACCAGAACGATAAGCCTCATTTGCCCCTCCGCCAAAACAGCAAGCCTAATGCGCCCTTGTCCGGCAAAAACAAGCCTAATCCCCCCCCCCCCCCCCGTTTTCACCATGCTCAAACAGCGACGCATGTCGTTGCTTAAGCATGGTGAAATCGAGCATGCCATCCATTGCGACCATTGCGATGGAGGGCAGGAAAAGCATCGAGGGGTGGGGGGGGGTTGCCGGCCGAATCCGTCAGTGGGCACTTCGTCAACCCCAACCCCCTCCCTCTTTTGCAGCCCACCAGCCCACCCACCCGCTCGTTGATGGAGGCCCTCGCGATTGAGGGCCGCGGTGGAACGGGCTGCCGGTGGGCTACCGAGAAGCAGTGGGGAGTCAGAGGGGGGCGGGGAAGGACTTTGATGGGGATTCCGGCCGGCGGGCATCCATGGGAATCCCTGACGGGAGTAAAAAATCCCGATTTGTTTTTTTAAACATTTTGTGAAACTTTATACCCTGGTTTGAGTTACAAACAACAGACAAACCCACCCCCTTTTACATGCAGGGTTTGAGGGTTTGTGTTTACGCGTACTCCTGCTGGGCCCCGCGGCAGGGGGGCTCAGCAAGTTTCCTTTGAACACTGGGGAGTCTCGGATCCCCCATGCAAACTCTCCGCAAACCACTTACAAAACATCACAATCCCTTCTTTTAAAGAGTTTAAGATAAGTGGGTAGGGAATTCTGATGTTAGCATGTCAACGCCGCATCCATGCAACGTCGACATGTCATCTTTTGACAAACGAGAGGGGTATATCATTTATTTTCTATGCCACGAATTATGCGTCCTTGTAGAAGGAGCGAGTCAGGCTTATTGTTTTGGCGGAGGGGCGAATGAGGCTTATCGTTCTGTCGGAGGGGCGGATGAGGCTTATCACTCGGACGGAGGGGCGGATGGGGCTTATCGTTTTGGTAGAGGGTCGAATGGGGTTTATTGATCTGGGGGGGGGGTGGGGATAGGGGTATATAGTCACTCCGCCAAACTGAAAGGCGGGTTCACACCCGGATCTAAGTGTATTGGTGAGTGGAGCAAGCGACAAGCTGGACTCCAGGATGGTGGCAGGAGGTAGCACTCACGCTCACCCTGGTCAGTCGGTGCGGACGCCCGATGCTGGACCCTCTTGGTGGCTCGCACCGTCCTCGCCCTTCCCTTCCGTACCCCGCGGAATACCCTTACCAGCCTAGCCCAACAGCAGCAGTCATGCGGTGAATGGTACAGGACGGCTCAGCGTGTGTGCCCCACGGGACTGCATAGCATTCAGTACCGCCCACACGGCGGGCGGTACCCTAGCGGTCAACGGTAGACCGTTTGTGCCCGCGACATTGTGTCTCTGTCCTAGTCTCCCCGCGGGACCACAGGTTTTCACGCCAAATGATGGCGCACAGCAACTCACAACGCCAGGACGACGCCGTTGATCACCCGCCATTGTCTGTCGGACGTTGAGGTGCTCTCTTGTCACGTGAACGGTACGTAAGCTGAGCACCAAAACACTCTGCCTCTACCGTCCCTTTTCAACGCTTGGGTACATAGTGACTATGCCGGATTTCAAGCTGCGCTGCTGGGTCGCCGTCTCACTCACGGGTAGAGTGGGTGCCACTGCATGACGTTCTGCCTTTAACAGCCTGTTGCCTCCATGTGCCTAGCCAAAGTGAAACATTGTTCCACTCTTCTGTAACCTCTTCATTTGCGCATCCAGTCCAAAGCAGTGCACGTACAAGCAGAACCGCTCCCTGAGTTTCACTCTCCAGGTGCTTCTGCTAGTGGCACACTCCATCCAACCATGTCTTTCAGTTGCTGTAACCTGCTCGGGGGTAATGGCGGCAGCTACTCTGAACTTTATGGATTTCCGCTCAAGTTCCTCGAGGTGTGGACCGCAAGCGACTGTGTGAGAGCTGTGCGGGCAGGTCTGGCTAGTGGGGAGTCCAAGCTGTATGGCATCCACGTAGACTGTACCAAGCACCACAGGTTTGACATCAAGGATGGGGAGAACTTCAAGAGCCTGACACTGTGGGGGAACGGCTTCGGTACGCATGTGGGTGGCATCCACTTTCTGACCACAAGGAACAGAACTTTCAAGGCAAAGAAGACGGACAATGTGAAAGGCAAGAGGGCGTGGCCCATTGATGTAGGGTCAGGGATCTGCATCGGGGTGGAAGGCAGGAGCGGAGCGGACGTGGACTGCATGGGCTTCATTTTCGTGAACCGTTTTTGCAAGTGCACCCTCACCAAACGCTTAGTGACGGAACTACCGGGCAACGCCTCAAACAGCCGGGTTGTGTACTGCAAGGACCATGACAACAAAACCTCTCAGCCGTAGACTGAGCGGTTGAACCACTCCGAGAAGGTGACCGTTGTGAACACCGTGGCCACCATGCACAAGTGGGAGCTGTCACTCAAGGTCAACTTCAACGTCACAACACGAGTGGAGGGAGCAGCAAAGACGAGTAATGGCTTTGAGTTTGCTGATGGCTACGGAGGGTCCACAACAAGCACCAACTCCACCAGTGCAGAGAAGAGCATAACATGGGACACCGTCCTCACCATTCCAGCACGCAAGGTGGTCACTGCCACGTGCATCCTGTCCAAGGCCATCATCAGAACAGATTTCGATGCCAGTTTATAGTTTTCAAGGGACGACGGCACCAAGCACAGCCTCAAAGGCATCAGGAGCAGCTATGAGAGCAAAGGCTTCACATACAAGACCATTACAAAAGAGAAGGATGCCTACTCCACGTCTCCTGCTCCAAAACCGAAGGTGCTCAAAGGTGGAATGTCGAATAAGAATGGCCCCTCACCGCCTCAATATCCAGCTTCTACCCCTGCTCCTAAACATGGCAGCCGCATTGCCTTACGCAGTGCACATGGCACCTATCTCTGCGCTTTTCAAGGAGGCTAGGTGTGTCTTCAGCCATGGTGCAAGGATTGGGAGAAGTGGACAGTGGAGAGCAGAGGCAACAACGAGTTTGTACTACACAACCACCATGGCACTTTCCTGCGCATGCATCAAGGGCAAGGAGGGGCACGAGTGGACCAGGCTGAGTCTCCAGATGCATGGGAGGTGTGGGCCTTCATAGACGGGGACGGAGGCAAGAAGAGCCAGAGGAGCAGCGCCCATGGCACATACCTGTGTGCTCATCCAGACGGACACGTGGATGGGCAAGTGGTAGTAGCTGAGTAGGAGAAGTTCAGTGTGGAGCCTGTGAGAGATGGGGTAACGCAAGTTTATGCACCGGCGCCACAGCATGGCCGCCGCATTGCACTCCGTAGTGCTCATGGTTCATACCTTTGTGCTCTTGATGGAAGCTCAGTGTGTCGTCAGCCATGGTGCCAAGACTGGGAGAAGTGGACGGTGGAGAGCAGAGGCAATGAGTTTGTGCTGCGCAGCCACCATGGCACATTCCTGCGCATGCATAAGGGAGGAGGGGCACGCTAGGATTTGGCTGAATCTCCAGATGCGTGGGAGGTGTGGGCACTGGAGGACGTGGGGGATGGCAAGAGGAGCCTGAGAAGCAGCGCCCATGGCACATACCTGTGTGCTCACCCAGAAGGCCAGGTGGATGGGCAGGTTGTAGCGGCTGAGTGGGAGAGATTCAGTGTGGGGCCAGTGAACGATGGGGTAACGCTTACTTCTGCCCCAGCTCCTGAACATGGCAGCCGCATTGCACTCCGTAGTGCTCATGGCACATACCTCTGCGCTCTTGATGGAGGCTCGGTGTGTCTTCAACCATGGTGCCAAGACTAGGAGAAGTGGACAGTGGAGGGCAGGGGCAATAACACGTTTGTGATGCGCAGCCATCACGGCACTTACCTGCGCATGGACCAGGGAGAAGGAGGGGCACGGGTGGACCTGGCTGCCTCCCCAGACACGTGGGAGGTGTGGGCATTGGAGGACACGGGGGATGGCAAGAGGAATCTGAGGAGCAGCGCCCATGGCGCATACCTGTGTGCTTACCCAAAAGGACAGGTGGACGGGCGGGTTGTAGCAGCTGAGTGGGAGAGATTAAATGTGGAACCAGTGAGTGAAGGGGTAACCCGTACTTCCGCCTCGGCTCCTGAACATGGCCAGCGCATTGCACTACGAAGTGCTCATGGCACCTATCTCTATGCTCTTGATGGAGGCTCGGTGTGTCTTCAGCCATGGTGCCAGGAATGGGAGAAGTGGACAGTGGAGAGCAGAGGCAACAACGAGTTTACGCTGCGCAGCCACCATGGCACTTTCATGTGCATGCATAGGGGAGAAGGAGGGGCACGCGTGGATCTGGCTGACTCCCCAGATGCGTGGGAGGTGTGGGCACTAGAGGACGTGGGGGATGGCAAGGGGAGCCTGAGAAGCAGCGCCCATGGCACATACCTGTGTGCTCACCCACAAGGCTAAGTGGACGGGCAGGTTGTAGCGGCTGAGTGGGAGAGATTCAGTGTGGAGCCAGTGAACGATGAGATACCGCTTACTTCTGCCCCAGCTCCTGAACATGGTAGTCGCATTGCACTCCGTATTGCTCATGGCACATACCTCTACGCTCTTGATGGAGGCTCGCTGTGTCTTCAGCCATGGTGCCAAGACTAGGAGAAGTAGACAGTGGAGGGCAAAGGCAATAACAAGGTTAAGCTGCCCAGCCACCTCGGCACTCACCTGCGCATGGACCAGGGAGGAGGGGCACGGGTGGACCTGGCTGACTCCCCAGACACGTGGGAGGTATGGGCATTAGAAGACGCGAAGGATGACAAGAGGAGTCTGAGGAGCACTGCCCATGGCACAAACCTATGTGCTCACCCAGCAGGGCAGGTGGACGGGCGGGTTGTAGCAGCTGAGTGGGAGAGATTCAGTGTGGAACCAGTGAGTGAAGGGGTAACCCGTACTTTCGCCACGGCTCCTGAACCTGGCCGGCACATTGCACTGCAAATTGCTCATGGCACCTATCTCTGTGCTCTTGATGGAGGCTTGGTGTGTGTTCAGCCATGGTGCCGGGAATGGGAGAAGTGGACAGTGGAGAGCAGAGGCAACAACGAGTTTGTGATGCGCAGCCACCATGCTACTTTCCTACGCATGCATAGGGGAGAAGGAGGGGCACGCGTGGATCTGGGTGACTCCCCAGATGCGTGGGAGGTGTGGGCACTGGAGGACGTGGGGGATGGCAAGGGGAGCCTGAGAAGCAGCGCCCATGGCACATACCTGTGTGCTCACCCAGAAGGGCAGGTGGACGGGCGAAATCTAGCGGCTGAGTGGGAGAGATTGAGTGTGGAACCAGTGAGCGATGGGGTAACCCGTACTTCGGCCCCGGCTCTTAAACATGGCCGACGCATTGCACTACGAAGTGCTCATGGCACATACCTCTATGCTCTTGATGGAGGCTCGGTGTGTCTTAACCCATGGTTCCAGTAATGGGAGAAGTGGACAGTGGAGAGCAACGGCAACAACGAGTTTGTGCTGCGCATCCACCATGTTACTTTTCTTCGCATGCACGGGGGATGAAGAGGGGCACGAGTTGACTTAGCTCACTCCCTGGACGCATGGGAGGTGTGGGCCTTGGAGGATGTGGGGGATGGCAAGAGGAGTCTGAGGAGCAGCGCCCATGGCACATACCTTTGTGCCCATATTGACTGTGCGGTGGATGGGCAGCCTGTACTGGGCGAGTGGGAGCGTTTGCAGGTGGAGGCACACTAACGACATAGTGCAACTGGTAGTTCCTAGAAAGGCCAGAATGATTACACATCGGGGAGGGTTGCCATATTCAAGGACTGAACCAGGTGAGGGGAAGCATGTCTATTCTATGAGCAGCATACCCTCTTCGATGAAAGCGGTGGGAAATGGTGGAGCGGGGTGGGGGGGTGAAGACTTTGGTTTTATTAGTCCACAGAAGCCAGTGATTGACTACAAAATTCTTATGCAGATAGTTTGGAAATGTTATGATAAGAGCCCTTCACTTTGTCGTCTCAGTTGTTACACATGCTTGAAAAGTTGAAATACGTGATTGTGGGCTCAAATTGTACATGCACATGGCTTACAAAGACATGCTAGAGATGCACTGAAGCCTTGTCTTTTTGTCCAGTTCATGTCTTATGTTGTGTGGCGATGCAAAAGAACTCAACAAAGTTTTGTGCTTTCTATCAATGCATGTTCTCATGGCTCTTGGTTTCTGCATTGGGTTCTCCCTCTCATCTGTGAGGTAGCTCCATTCTCCAAAACTAATTCTCCACAAAGTTGTTTAGTTTTACTCACATGTAAGATGATTATGTGCCATCATTATCGCTGAAGGCCACGGATCTTTGCTTGGAATGGTTATTCTGTGCCTTGCTTTTGGACAATGAAAGGAAAAGGCTGAAGATTGACGGGGAGGAGACGTGCAAACACACACATACACACAAACACACATGCACACACACACTCACTCACACACATACACACACACACACGTCGCTGTTCTTGCCATCATTGCTCCTGTCATTGCCGTTTTCATGGAACAATTGTTGTAGTATAAATGTGGTTCTTACTAACTGCTTCCAACACAAACCAGTAGGTTGTTTTGTTGCTTTAAATCACCTACTTTGGTGTGCCATGTCCTGTATGCTACGACACAGGAGGCCATAACATGACCTAGTTTGTCCAGCCATTGTGTTTTGTGATGTGCTGTTGTGTGCACTACTGTAATTTTCTTCTTTGGTGACAGCTGTAGGTGTGTTGTGTGGAATAAAATAAACATCCAGGTAGTTTGTGTGGTTACCACAGATTTTGGTGCATTACAGCTAGAGTAAGAGCAACAACCAATGTGATTGCCCGTTGCTGGTGCGTGTATGTTTTTGTTTCATTCCTACTCAAAATTCATCAATGCCATTCATTATCGTGGGCTTTCCGGTCCTTGTGGGGCGTCAAAGGTGGCAGCCATCACAACTTGGGCACATCCTAGGATGCACCCTGGCCGTAGACGCATGGTCAAAACTATGCTCCATCTACCAATCAAGCAACCTTACCAATGAGCTCTTCATTTTCAAACGGCTCGTCACCCTCCGAGCCAGCAAAGGGGAGAACATCATGGAGATCATGCAGCATATTGAGTCATGCGCAGCGGAGTGCGTGGCCACTGGTTGGGAGGTCAACTCTCAGTTGCAAGCTATGATCCTCCTTCTGGCCTTGCCGGACAGTTGGAATCCCATAATCACAGTCCGTGGTGGCTGGCCTTCCGAGGAGCTAAAGTACCTAAAGGTTGCTAAGTACGTGCACAATGAGTGATTACAACGTGTCGGTCGAGAGAGTGTAGCGACGGAAATTTTAGCTTACACGGTTCATCCTGAAAGTGGAGGCCGAGGCGACAAGTGGAAGGGTGCCAAACAGGGCACCAAGATGGGTGACAAGAAGGGGGAGTGCTTCAACTGCGGCAAGGAGGGCCACTATGCGCGCAACCATCCCAAGAATAAAACAGATCGGTTGCAGCAGGGCGGGAAGAAAGATGAGCACACCCTTATGGCATACAACTCGACCAACGTCAAGGATCCGGGAGTTGCCGTCATTGACTCCGGACTAGGCCGCCACACGTAAAGCAACAGGGTGACATTTGTCACCTATGGCGCTTCAGAGAGATGCACGACGGTAGCCAAAGGAAAAACAGAGGTGGCCGCCGGTGAGGGTAACGTCCGCATTGAGTCAATTCTGGATGACAAACCGGTCACAAGCACAATCTATTATGTGCTGCATATGCCCAACTTTGAGGCAAACCTGCTCTCTGTGAGCAGACTTACCGACAAGGGACTTGAGGTATTCTTCACAGAGAATCAGGACGTCATCCCCAAGGAGGGCAAAGGTGAGGTGATTGTGCGTGCCTAGAGGGAGGACGACTTGTACCTGCTACACGCGAAGATCCTCAGCAGTCGGGTGGGGTCCAATGCTGCCAATCTTGCAACAAAAGATGGAGAAGACCTGGACCTATGGCACCGCCAAATCTTCCACATTTCTCCATCGATAGTGAAAGAGATGGCTAAGAGGGCAGTGGTGCGGGGTCTCTAAATCAACGGCCTTGTTGGAACCAAGGAGACCGTGTGTGACCCATACATCATTGGCAAATCAACTCGGCAGCCATTTGTCGCCAATGGGACGCGTGCATTGGAAAAACTAGCCATGGTACACACAAGTGTTTGTGGACCGCTTGGGAGCTCCATCGGCGGAGCTTGCTACTTTGTCACCTTCATCGATGATCACAGCCGGAAACTGTATCTCTACCAAATGAAGCGGAAGAGTGAGGTCCTTGCGTGCATGCACGAGTTTGTGGCTGATGTGGAGCGGCAAACAGAGTCGAAGGTGAAGGCGTTCCGCAGTGACAACGGCGGTGAATATGCGGGGTGCCTTGGGTGGATGAAGACCAAGGGGATTGAGAGGCAGAAAACAACTCCACACTCCCCACAACAGAATGGCGTCGCAAAGAGAGCAAATCACACAATCCTTAACATGGTGTGATCCATGTTTTGCGACGCCGGCCTTACACAACGGTATTGGGCGGAGGCGGCAAGACTAGCAGCGTGTATCATGAATCTCATGCCGACCAAGCCGCTGAAGGACAAGGAGAGCAAGGCGTGGAGGACACCACAAGTGGTGTGGAGCCGGAGGAAGCCGGCGGTGGGTCACCTCCGCACATTTTGTTGTGTTGCACATGCAATTGTACAGGCACGTGAGGGACGGAGCAAGCTGGACCCGCGTACCCGCCAGTGTATTTTCCTTGGATATGAGAGCGGAAGCAAGGCGTACCAGCTCTTTGACCAAAGGAGGGAGCACATTGTGCGGAGTCGCGACGTCACGTTTGATAAGAGAAGCCGTTGGACAGACAAGGATGTAGGTCTCTCCAAGAGGGGGAAGTGGATGCCACATCTTGAAGGGGAGACGCCGGAGGACGTGAATGAGGGTGACATCCTCGCATCACAACCAAGCGGAGAGCATCGCCTCAGGGATGGGCGAGCGGTACATTTTGTTATGCCCAGTTTGGATGAAGAATCCGAAGCACAGGAGATGGACGTTGAGGCGGGGAGTCGACCGATGTCTCCAAGGTCTCCAAGAGAGGGGGAGCAGGAGCTTGGAGAGGATGGCACCGAAAGGAGACAGCAACAACAACAACCGCTTCAAGAGCTCCACACGAGCAGTCGTGTGCGAAGAAAGACTAAAAGGTACGATGCTGACAAGGGCATCTGGACTGGGTTCGCACAAGTCTTCTTCACGTAAGAGGAGCATGACGGAGGCACTGCACCAGGAGGTTGGGGCTGAGTGGGAGGGAGAAATAAAATCTCAGCTCGCCTCCCATGAGGAGAAAGGTTCCTCAGTTGCAGGTTGAGCATGGATGACTGCTATGGGTGATGCGTAAAGGGGAGATTGTTGGAGTGATGCTCCTCACTATGGCAGGATTGACTCCAAAATGGAACACCAAAAAGACAAGCCATAGTGACTTAGTGCTTAAAGGTATCCACTTATAGAGGCAAGGGCCCGAGTTGAAGTCCCACAAGATCAATTTCTGTTCTACCTCAAAGGAGGTGGAAAATAGATGCCAGGAAGCTAGCTCAACTTCTAGAGTTCCTCTTTAAGTTTCTAGAAGGCTAGGTAAGGGTCCAGGAAGGTGGCACACCTTCTACAAGGGGTGACTTGTCCTACAAGGTATCTAGAGGTGTGTTGGTCTTCTGGACACCTTCCCTCCTACTAGAAGCAAGCTGAGGAATCTAGGAAGGGGCAGAAGTTTCAAGAGGAGGGAAGGGATGCCTTCCTAGGTGGGAAAAAGGAAAGCCTACCAATAGACACTCTAGAAGCCATAGAATCTGCTAGGAAGCTTCAAATATGGCACGCTTTGGTGTTCTGGAAAGCTTAGATCAGTGGCTATCAAATGCCACTGCTTTCAAGCCTTGATCAAGTGTACATTCCCAGTCAATTCAGGCCAAAACTATTGCCTCAATCTCTGACCAGTTTTCTGCCATCCTTGGAACTAGTTGCCTCTACACTTTTAGTCTCTAAAAAAAGAGTTGGTGGTGTGAATCAGCCACTGCTAGGGACCATCCGGGGTGAATTCTCACCCTCGGACCAACACGAATCTCCCTGTCAAGTTTAAAATGTATGAGAGGATTGTATGAGGGGATGAACAAAGTTTTGTATGACAGTGGCATACAAAAGTACACTTGTGTACAAAGAGCAAAAGCTTCATAGAAGTGATATGTTATCATGTACATAAATGTATCATTACAACATAACGTCACTTGTGAAGTGATACACTCCTTCATACACTTCCCTCATACCCTTTTGTCATTTAGACTCCCCTCCCTAGACTCCACCCTCTTCCGCCTCCCCCCCTCCCTCCCCCCGGTCGAGTTGAAAGTGTACGAGGGGGTTATATGAGGGAGTGAACAGTATTTTATATGATGGTGGTATGAAAAAGTACACTTGTATAAAAGGAGGAGAAACACCATAGAGGCTACATAAGATTATGTACACAAATGTATTATCATGACATAATGTCACTTGTTAAGTGATACACTCCTTCGTCCACTTGTCTCGTACACTTATGTCATATGGACCCCCCTCACCCGACTCCACCCTCCCCCCTCCATCAAGTCAAAAGTCTATGAGAGGATTGTATAAGGGAGTGAAATGAGTTTTATATGATGGTGGCATACTAAATACGCTTGTATGTAAGGAGGAGAACCATCATACACGTTACATGAGATCATGTACACAAATGTATTATTTCAACGTAACATCACTTGTTTAGTGATATATACTTGTCTCATATACTTATGTACCAGGAGGAGAAACTTCATAGAAGTAAAAGAAAATCTTACATGTACACAACCGGAATTGTTTTAAAAGCTCTTCATGGGTAAGTTCATGGAGGATTTACACGGAAGATACTTCATTACGTGACTTTGTCCTCCAATCTGACTAGGAACATTCTTTGGAAGTCTCCCTAATGTATGGGTGTGTACAAGGAAGGTATTTGGAATATACGTGTACATAGAAACATATAGTGTACACACATTTAGTAGTACAGGAATTTGGGGTGATTGGGACTAAATGCATCCTTCAGCGACATGCCTTCCTTGAGTACTTTGCATGCTTTTCTGTGACTCTGCCAATATGTCAACACAAAGTTCTCGTTCTTTAAGAACCCGCAGGCAGCCCTTAAGTCCCGCGCACGGCCAAGCAGTTTAGACACCTTCATATAGAGTTAGAGAAGGCCATCAATAGTCCGAGGCAGGACAAGGATGTGATTGAGCTAGTTAGCCTCCACCACAGTTGCCATATCGCCATCAGCGACTTCCCCATCGCAAGGAACATGTTGATGGCAACAGAGAAGCACACGTAATTGAGCGTTCATAACTTCATCATGCGCACCTCATTTAACGAGGAGATGAGGTATTACACAAACAAGCCATAGAAGGCCAACGAAATGTAACAAAAGTACTTGGCAAGAACGATATCATAGCCCGTCCTTGTAAGGTGGGCAAGGTTCCTGATACTCTTCCTTGGCAGTCATCGCTGAAACATCATCTCTATGGGCAAATACCTTGACGATGTGCACACTCTTTGCCATGTTTGTCAAACGTCTAAGCTTATAGAACACATTGGCCATGAATGCCATGGGAAAAACCATTTTGATCGATTGCATTGTGCACAACTCCACATCCAAAGCCGGCTACAAGAAGACAGCACTACCAAACCGCATCTACCTTAGGTCACTGTCAAACATCTTCCCATGGCATGCAAACAGAAGCTTCTTAAGCCGCTCTGCACCATCCTTGATGATCCAGTTGATGGGAAGCACTCCAGAGGTTGATATTGCAATTAACCTAGCAGGTGTAGCAGTGATAAAGTTGTGAACACACTCATTGCCTTGCCAAACAGGTACTAGATAACGTTTGAATGCATATAAGGTACAAATAAACATGCCACATTGTCTGAGTATCCCTCACATAATGTATAGGAGCTCAACACTTCATGTAACATCGCAATGAGGCCGGGCTGTACCCCTAGTCAAGAGATGGAGAACTCGGGCCTCCTCATGTCATACCTGGCCGTAGTATGTTATGGAACCAGGTGTTCCCACGTCTAGGAAGGTAACACCAACAGTATTGCGTGTGAGAGAACGACAAAGCATGGCAAAGAGGAAGAGAAGGGGAAAACAGATTCATTTTGCACCTACACCTATGCATTTTGCAAATGACTTTCTGGTCCCATAATATAGAGTTTTTTGTAGTTGCTGCTGTTGTTTTTGTTGATTCCCCTACTATCACGAGCACTGTTGCTTATACTCTTGTAGCTACCAAAGCTTACATAGGTTGTACCACTGGTGCTACTGCTGCTGCCTCCTACGCTGCCAGTGTTATGCCTAGAGTTATAGTGGGGACAATGGTGGCGGTGGAGTTGATGGGCTCTCTGCTAGTTCAGCGCCCATATGGCCAGGCCGCAGTTATATTTGGCTTGCGTGCCAGACCAGCCAGGTTTGCAATCTTGGTCATATATGGCATTTTGGCGGCTGTGGTGCTTGCTAAATGGTTATACTAGCATCCAAAATCCAATGGTATCCAGGAGTTAATGACCCTCAATAACCCTGACCTTCTAGAGACAATTAAGGCTGCCTATCAGAAGGAGAACACAATTGAGTACCTTGAATACAAGTTACTGAGTACCTTAAGGGCGGGGGCAGCAGTTTGTCTTTAACTGCCTTGAGAACATTTGGAAGGAGCACCTGAGCAACCCGTTTAATGGAGCTGCCTACCACGGACCTGTGTCCCACCACCTTTCTCCCCAAGCTCTAAGATCAGACTACTAAGCGTGCCATGAAATTTCGTTAGTCAAAATTTCAGGTTCTCAAGGTCTCACATAACCACTTCTTTGGACCAAGGTCCAAAATCAGGACCTTACAGCACTAGAATCTTGATAACTGTGGCTTGCGGACCGCTCTCCTGTTTGAGTGCCACTACTCATTTCTAGTCCAAACATTCCAACGGCTTTTCAACCCTTTTGTATATCTTGCAAACCTCTTCATTCTTAAAGTGTGCCAATTTCATCATCTCCCACCTTCGACCCCTCTGTCCAAACTTGTCTAATATATCTCACTAACATGTTTTTGGTCTACATGGGAAATCTTCTTCATAAAGACCAATCCTCATGTACCACAGAAGGTGTTGTGCTCACACACTGAATCTTGTATCCAACCTTCTTTTCTTCTCAAGAGACAAAAGACCGTCGATGTTGTGGGAATCTGTGTATTCTATTTTCTATGACTCCTGCTATGAGGGGCCTTTAGTTGGCAGTAAGCCAACGTATAGGAACTAGCCAGCACAAACTATGTGATGGCCTTTGGCCTCCACCAAGCTCTAATTTAGATGTATAGTTGTAGAGTCAGGGCCAGTGTATTACTTGGGCATGTTGGTGATTTTTTTACGACACCATGATATGTGCGGGACCGGATGCCCTGGCCTGCTACTTCAGTTCAACCCTCCAAGGAAAAAGTGCGGTCAGTCTACAAAACTCTTTTCAATCTCTCGCACCCTTGTGAGCACCTTGCCTACCTTCCTCTCGTGTGTTCTAAACGTCTTTAAAGACCCATCTAAGGTGGTGGCCGGGCCAAACAACACCCTCCATTGCAAAGGTGAGTGGCAACGTAAGTGGGGTAACAGGGTCTCGGAGATCTGTGAGCCTATGATTTGCCAAAGGACGCGTCATGAATGTACAACACTGTGGCACGAATGCTATACTATTGTCGTGCCTCATTGAACTTCCCTGGTGAGGCATGTGGTACCAAGAATGCCTGGTTGCACCCTATTGTGGCGCTACCACCGTCAATCCCTAAGGCTATGCTATGTGCCTCTAAGGAGGCTAATTGCGTTCCACAACTAATAGAGGAGGGAGCTCGGTGCCCCATGCTCATCACCGGTATCAACGGCGATGCCACCACTCGCAGTCCCACAAGCTATAGCGGCAACTCTCACGTGACGGTCAGCCCAATCACCATGGCGTGTGTTGAGTATGATGCCTCCTCAACTTTTGCCACTATGTTATTCCCTCAACTCGATGCAAGCGTATCTACCGGCCCCTCCCGCTGGCATCCAACCTAATTCAAAGAGTCGGAAAGGAGTACAACTCTGTAGGAGCTGCAGTAGGAGGCATCTAGTTATAGCAAGTTGGCTCCCATCAAGGCCAAGCCTAGTCACCTTGTCGCCTCGCATGCCCCCATCCATACGGGCGATAGCACAAGGAGCTATCTTGCAGCTCCACACTATACAGGCCATGCTGCCACAGCTCTTGCACTGTTTCACATGGCGTCTGTCACTGTCCGCCCTCCCGCCAAGGTTGTTACTACATTGGCCTTCTTTGTAGATGCTGCTACGTAGTGCCCCATCGCCATCGAGCTCGCTGTTGTGGTGGTATGTTCAAAAGAGATTACTGTTGGAATGGAATCTTGGGTGACTCTGTGGGAGAGTGTGTGCACAGCATGTTACACTCTCTCCAAACGTTGCCGGCCTCAGGTGATGGCCAAGTCTTCATCGATTTTATATGTCTTCGTTGCAAGGTGTATTTAAAGGAGCAGAGGGGGGGGGGGGAGCCGACAAGTGTGGGAATGGCTTATCTTGTATCTTGCTTGTGGGGATGCGAAAAGGCAGCGCTTGTTCACCAACTGCTCTCAATAAGTGACGTGGCTGCTTTGACGTGGTTGCCTATGAACTTTCCTGGCATGGGGATAAGCATACTATGGGCGTGTTTTGGGTTAGAGTCTTTATAGATGCTGTGTCCTCCCTGTTCTCTAGCATGACAGTGGTGGTACACTAGACATGGGATAGTAGGCCAGGCTTGGCCAAGGGATAGGAGTAGGCAAGGTTGGGTAGGGTCTAGTCAGTGTCGATGGATTCACCATGTAGGGATGAAGGAATGGCTCCAAGCCAGCGTATTCTAAGCCCTTATAAGCCTTGGCTCCTATAAGAAAGGATGACAGCATTGCATGGTTAGATGTCTGCATAAGTCATAGGCACATTCTCTGACTTAGGATTATATGCATATGTGTACCAGTGAATAAACAATGTAGACAATGTTCTTCAAAGAAAAGGAAAAGCACATAAGGGCTACGCATTGGCGCAGAAAAGTACCCTCTCCAACAAAGCAAGAGGACGGCCACGCTTGATGTTGGTAGGGATTCCATCGATCCCTGATGTGGAGGTGCTCTTCGGTTAGGAGGTCCTCATTGCTTTTGTGGTGACACATAAGTCAGATATGTTCAAGCCAACGGGCTCTAAGTGCAAGGTATAATGCATGAATGATGGAACATGGAAATGAATGTGTATTAGGGGCCCCATCCCTACTCAAATCAAAGGATAGGGTTGGTGGCTTACCTGAAGTTAGCAACAACGATGGAGCATGTGGTAAGGGGAAGAGTGTAATGGGGAGGGGAAAGATTGTGGGATGGAGGAGGTAGGAGTCAATGGAGCCACCTCACAACCTTCATAATTACGGTTCCACACGGAGCACTTCATATGAATCACTTCATTTCACTGTGTCCTTAGCACCTGGTATCTTTCGCGTGAGGAGCTAACTCATGGGGCTTAGACCACTGAGTATTTCTTTAGTGCTTGCCTCTAGTGGACAGCTGTGTGAGGAGTCTCAAAGGTAAGAACAGTAATGAATCACAGGCAAGTGGCAGGTACTCATAGTCCTAGAGCCAACCTCTAGCCTAGGTGCACATTACCTCTTTGGATGAGCCAGTTTGGGAACATTCTGCATTGCATCATCTTCCTTGCCTCAGTGGCACTCTCTCTAAGCGCCAAGTGGTGCCACCCAGAGGAAGGACCTTGAAATGTTATAAGATGTCCTCTTAGAACCTTCTTGTCTCCCTCTTGGTCACAAGGAAAATTAGTATCTGGGTTGGGATTTGACCAAATGACCTCTCGCTCCAGAGACTAACTCCGGAATGTCTCATCAACAAGGAGTTGTCTTAGGTAATGTTTGGTGGGTGTACTATCTTGTTTAGACCAAAGGGGCTTACTCCAAGAAGCAGTGCACGCCTTGTCTATGTGGACCAGACTTATGAGAATTACTCATAGGGAGCAATGTACGCCTTGTTTGTCTTGTGACTATCCAAATGTCCGCTATGAACGAGGGGCATATCAGGTCAACAAACTCTCCCTTACACCTCTGTACATTTGCTATGATATCTCTCCTCTCTATGGCTGTCTTGATCGTAGTCTTCCTCGCCTACGTTGACCATACAGAATCCTCGCGTACCTGCAAAATGCAATTTGATATCAAGCGCCTTGGTCATGTGGTTTGAAAGCGTTTTTTGGTCTCCACGTATTCCAAGTCCGCAATCTCCTTTGCAACCAAGTTGCATGAGTAGTGGTACCTGATGTCTATATCCTTGGTGCGCCAGGAGACGACGTCATCCTGTGCCATTTTCATGGAACTCTTGTTGTCGACGCGGACCCCCGTTGCTTCCATTTGTGGCACTTTTATCCAAGGAAGCAAACTGCATACCATTGTGTCTCGCATGCTTATGAAAGATCGATATACTTAGCTTCAACGATAGAGAAGGAGATATTTTCTTTCTTTCTGCTTGTCCAAGAGACTGCACCACCTTCCAAGAGGCAAACAAAGCCTGAGGTGGACTTTTTGCCATCAAATCTTCCTTCCTAGTTGATGTCTGTGTAACACGCAAGTTGCAGCGGGTCTGATCCCTCTTTGGTTCTAAACTAGAGTCCCATGTGTGGTATCTTCTATGGATAGGGCATGATGCGCTTTACTTCTTGCCAGTGCTGTGGCGATGGATTAGCCATGAACGTACAAACATGTCGCATAGTATAGTAAATGTCAGGGTGTGTTCATACCATGGAATGCATAAGGTTGCAGACTTTGGACTGGTAGGGTATGTTCTCCATCTCACGTCATTGTGCCTTTGTGTTGCAGCTCATGGAAGAGGGGAGCTTGATGTCTTATGTCAAGGGTGTGCATCCCTCCATGTTGTAACGCTTGAGGAACCCCATGATGAACTTAGTATGGTTCACCTCGATGGTACCTACTGCTTGATTGCGGTGGACGGTTATCCTGAGTCAGAACTCAAGAGAACCCATGTCGTTTAACTTGAACCTGTTGCTGGTATCTGTCTCTAGCTTGTGCAATAGCTTGACAGACAAGGAGGAGATGGTCAGGTCATCCATGTAAAGTGCAACCAGCATCAAGCCTTGCTCATCCGTTTGCATGTTGACACTAGAGTCATTTTGGCAGTGTGTGAAGGTGAGCTCGACCACGAAGCCTTCTATCTCCTTGTATCACATCATTGGAGCCAATTTTAGCCCCTAAAGTGTTTTAAACTATTTTCAAACCAAACCATCCGGAGCTCTCACCCCCTCAACCACTTCCATCACCATTTCTTTTTCAAGCTTCCCACGGAGGAAAGCTGTCTTGACGTCCATCTTGTGGACCTCTAGATCTTCTGGAGAGGCGATGTCCAACATGGATGTGATGGAAAAAGAAGACAATTAGCATAAACGTCTCCTTGTAATCTGAGCCAGCACGATGGGAAAACCCCTTTGCCGCAACTCTTGCCTTGTTCTTGTCAATAGTACCATCTTGTTTAAACGTTTTCGGAGTCCCTTCTTTGACCCACCACGTGGGTGTTTGGGGGCCTGTCCACCAAAACCCATATTCCATTCTCTTTAATGGATGCGATTTTGATATCCACTGCCTCCTTCCACTTAGCCACATCTGGCATGTTCATAGCCTTTGGTATAGTCATAGGCTTTCCTTGAGCGAAGCATTACCAACTCACCCCGGTCCATTCCGCACTCTCAGCATTGTACAAAGGTGGAGATTTCTTGTGGCCCGTACTATGCTTGAGTATTGTTGGTGGTTCTTTAAGGCTTATTTGCTTCTAATCCTCTTGCGCTGTACTGATCTGCTGTTTGAGGGAGAGGTACTAATCTCAGAGTTTGACTTTGAGGCCTCGGATGGCTTAGAATCTCTGTAAAAGTCTGGCGGTGTGCCAGCATGCATAGGCACTCTCCCAGGTGCACCATCATTCTGCTTCACTGGCACCATGTGCCAGTCCTCAGGTGCCTCATCACCCCACTCAAGCAACACAACGTACTCCCTTGATTTGAAAACATGGATAGGATGAAGCAGCTCTTCCTTACCAAGCGTCGTTTCATCAAATTCGACATCTCGACTTGTGGTGACTTTCTAGCCGCTTGGTCCCACAATAGTTACACCTCGTGTGTGGTATTATAACCAACCATTACATTCTTGCGAGTGCGTGCATCTTGCTTGCAACTTCTTTCCCCTACTTAGACCTTTGCACAAGCATTACAGCCAAAGACCTTGAAGTGTGAACCATCTGGTTTCTTTGCTGACCAAGCCTCCTATGACGTTCTCAGCTACTTCTCTTGCAACTTTTCTTGCTGCTTCTTGCCGCGCCTTCCAAGTGTGGCTATCAGAGTGATATTCACAAAGTAGCAAGCTGTTCTTGCAGCTTCATCCCAGAACCAAGGTGGAACTTTCGCATGAAAGAGCATGCTTTGTGTCATGTCGAGGATAGTATGGTTCATCCGCTTAGTAATGTCATTGCGGTGAGGGATGTAAGGCTTGGTGGTCTCTTGGTTGATGCTCTGTTGGCTCAACCACTCTTTGTACGCCTCGTGCTCACCACCATTGTCTGTGCGCAAAGCCTTGACCTTCTTGCTTGTCTGTTGCTCTACCATGGTGACAAACTCTTAAAGCTTCTCCTTCACCTCTCCCTTTGTCTCAAGGAAGTAGATCCACATCTTGCAACAGTGATCATCAACGAAGGTTAAGAAGAACTTGCTGCCGCCATTTTGGGGAGTTTTGAATGATACACACACATTAGAGTGAATCACGTCCAAGATTTCTACAATAGGTTGCCCATTATGCTCTAAGGGAAGACTCTTTACATTTCCTTAGAGGCATGGCTCATACAGCTACTTGCACTTTCCCTCATCCTTGGCCTTGCATCCCCCAGTTTAATGAACCACTTCGTACTGCTGTATCGCTTGTAGTTAGCTGTCAGCCACATGACCAAGGCGAATATGTAGCAGCTGAGCATATGTCTTTTATGAAAGTCTCTTGTGCAATATGAGGTTTTGGAGACCTGGGCTCTTTAGCCGTTGCATATCCCCCTTTTGTACTCCCAATGGGCTTGGTACACAACACGTAAAGCTCATCAACTCTTGAGGCTTGTGCGACAAGACTCTCTTCGCGATAGAAGATCTTGATGTCCTTGTTCTTGACACTCACGGCCTCAACCTCGTGAAGACAACCGTCATGTTGTGGTTTGTGATTTTGGCCAATGACAAGAGACGTTTTTGTTGCAAAGGACAGCATATAGATCACGCTTTCAAGATTTAGGTCATTTTTAGCACTGTTCATGTTGATGCCAATCAACTAAACGTCTTTGCCGTGCGCATGGACAAGATGCTCTACTAATACCTAAGTGATGTTTAGTGTCGCAACTGGAGATGAACCCATCTTTCTCCATTGAAGTTTGGTGGTTCGTGCCAGAGTCAATCCCGTAGGCTCCACAATTGAGTAGTGCGGCTCCCTTGGTTGTCGACACGCTCTCAGCCATCAAGTTTGTCAGTACCTTCTTACCCATTGCTTTACCCTCGTTCCTACTACCATGATCTCCGTCTTCCTTCTTGGGAGCCGTGCACTCTTGCACCCAAGGCCTAGGCTTACCACAATTATGGCACTTTCCACGACGCTTTGAACCCTGTCCACTGCCACCCTTACCTTTTCCTCAAACACCATCGCTTCCACTGCTGCTATGAACAGAAATGCAGCTGTAGCCACGGCCACCGTATTGTGCAGCATAGGCTGAAATGTTATCCTCACTATCGTCACAACGCATGGTCTCGTTGTGCACATACTCGAACACTACCTCATATGTCAAATCCTCCATTTTCCAACCACCAAAGACATTGGTCAGAGGATCCTAGCTTTCAGGAAGCGCCAGGAGGAGGATTATGGCATAGATGTTGATGTCAATTTCCCAATTCATTTTGGTCACTTGCTCTCATAGTCCTTCAAACTGCAGTAGGTAGTCCGAAATGGACTCTCCCTTGCTCGCCCTCATTGAAATCAGTTCTTCAACGATGAAGAGGCATTTTGCAAGAGATGTAGATTTTTTTACATGAGCAAACTTATCATAAGCCTTAATGGAGGACATGCCATGAATCATGCACATATATTACAAGAATTGCAAACGCCATGTCATTTTCTACGCTCCATTCTTCATATCAAGCGTCTGTTTTTACAGGTTCAACATCTTTTCAAAGGAACATCTTCAAGTAGCCACGCTTCCTCGTGACAATCTCAAATTGCCATCTCGACAACGAGAAACATATCATTGTGAACTTTGATCTCTCTGTTGACTTTCTTAAGCATGAGCATCGTGGGTGTTGTCATACTACTTCTCAGCTTCTTTGCTTCACAGCTTCCTTGCTTTGTTGAGGCTAATTTAGGCTCATGTAGGTTGTTGTCAGCTACAGGTTTAGAAGGTGCAGATCTGTTCTTTTGCTCTAGCCGATGATCACGTGCAAATAGAAATGAAAGTACTCTAGCGAACCTTGGGTCGTGCCTCCAAGGGCACAGCTTATCCTGGTTAGGGCCCAAGGGTCGTACCTTTGAGGGCAGAGCTTTTACTTGGCCCATGTTTTCTTATTGCGAGCACTCGTAGCTGGAGGTGATGGAGTAGATGGAGCAAATAGAGCTGATGGAGCTGAAGCGCGCTACAAAGTAGGAGAGGGCAAGAGAGCATGTAGAAGCGTGCCTTACAACTAGTTTGTGTGGGCCCATGACCCTTTGTCAACCGGCGTGAGGGAACATGCTGGAAAACAAGGCTCACACAATGGTGCTTGTCATCCGCTCCTAGTATTGCAAATAGGAGGAGATACCACCCTCAGAATCACGGTTCCACACTTGGATCTTCATGTTAATGATTTCCTTGCACTCTGTCCTAAGCACCTAAGCACTTTTGCGCGAGGAGCTCATTCTTATGGCTTGGACCAACCAATTGTTTTTTAGTGTCAGCCTCTGGTGGACTGCACTGTGAGGAGTCTCAAAGGTAAGAACTTACTAAATCATCAACAACTGGCAGGTACTTACAGTCCTAGAGCAAGCCTCTAGCCTAGGCACGTAGTGGCTTTTTAGATGAGCCACTTTGGGGCCAATCCAGATTGCATCATCCCCCCTACCGACATGGCTCTCTCTGTGAACGCCAAGTGGTACCACCCACCATGAAGGACTTTGAATGTTATAAGATGTCTATTCAAACCTTATTGTCTCTCATTTGGTCACAAAGAAAGTTAGTCACTGGGCTAGGATTTGATCTGGTGACCTCCTACTCTAGAGAATACCTCTAGAATGTCTAAGCCATAAGGAGTTGTCGTAGGCACTGTTTGCTGGCTATACTATCCAGTTTAGACCAAGAGGACTTGCTCCAAAACAGTAGTGCATGCCTTGTCTATCTGGACCAAACTTAGGAGACTTACTCTAAGGGAGCAATGCATGCCTCGTCTTCTTGTGCCTGTCCAAATGTCAGATATGGACGAGGGGCATATGAGGTCAAGAAAAAGAACATGATGTTGCTCTTTTTACAAGTGTGGCAGCTGCTGCCCAGGGTAGGAAGCGCCATCCAGGATGCAAAGAGCAGCTTGGATGCTTGACACTTCACGCAAAACAGGTACAAAACTATTTCAATTGTGGGACGCATTCATCCTTTTGTCACTTTTGTTGAGCTTAGAGTGTTTTCAATTGAGCAAAAAGGTCTGGAGAGGTGGGGGAGGGGCGAGGTGATCCTATAGGCTGATGAGAAGGGCTAGAATAAGAAGCAGGCACATGCCATCAGATGACATCAACTTGAATCCTACTGTTGTGTTCCCCTTGAAATCCCATGAACCTCGTTTCATATGCTTGCAAGTATGACACTTTGATCTTTTTAGGTAGTTCTAGCCTCACCAGATCCAATCTTGGTGAGTCTAGCCATGTTTGCTGTCGTGTACACCAAATTAGCCTTGCATGGCGGCTACATACTTTTAGGTTGCTCAAGTAACAACTCCGTATTCTTCCACATCAGTGCCGACTTGGTAGGATTGTGATCGAGATCAAGATCAACGGGACCAAGATTGGCGTTCAAGGGGGTTCGAGGGGATGGATGATCAAGGAGCACGTGAAAGGTAGCAATTGGGGAGGTTTCATAAGTAAACCATTACATTTTCAGTAGTGTCCATTCAATTGACAATAGTTACTAGTTGGATGTCCTAGTTGGGAGGTTTGCACGCAAACAATTTAAAGTTGGCGAGGCCCCAAGAGCACTAAAAAAGGATAACTGTGCAAGTCAACATCCGTAGCCAGAAGGGGGCCACAGGCTTGGAGGATTGAGATTGATGGATCCGCTATCAAGATCAATTGGATAGATCCTATCCCAATCATGTGGATGGACGATTGAAGTCAACAGTGGTCTTCATATGTGACCAGATTCTTGATCAAGCTACCGAGTTTATTGCATGAGCTACCTACTTGCAGTCTGCTCATGTAGCAACGTGGCTTGCTTTGCATGCTTCTGCATATGGGACCAGGTTCTTTATGAACTGACTGGTGCATTTGCAGGCAAAAAGCCCCGCTCTCAATTTCAAGAATGCGGAGCTTCATGTTCCTATTGTAGACACACACATCCAAAACAGACTTTGTAGAAATACTGTAGGTTTTATGAGCCACGATTTAGGAGTTCTATTATGAATCTAAAGGTTGTATCACGGGGTTCATCCACTCATCAGTGTTGTGCATAGAGGGTCATGCAAATCCCACCATGTGCAGTTGAGGCATGCAAGCTTGCTGGTAGGAAGGGTGAGGAGTTATCACATGATCCAGACTCAACATGTATGGCCCAAGAAAAAGTGCATCCTCATCATCTCACTCCTTAAGTTTAAACAAGGAAATTATACACATGAACAGCAACCGGGCTTCTGCCATTTAAACTTCAAGCAAGTCCACCTGCCGGAAGAGCCATGGTCAGGTCATCTGGTTGTAAAATTCATGCTGACATATGAAAGGATGCCACGAGTGGCCTGCAGCTGGCCATAACGGTTCATTTTTCTCTTAGGCCAAGGCAGACGTTAAGCCAAGGCACGCAGACTTTTATGCAAGGATGGCAACGAGTTATCGCTTGATGAAGACTGATGTTCTCTGGCCTAGTAGCTGTTGGCTTGTCATCAACCAAGCACACAGGTTGAAACGAAGTAGTTGGGTGATGTTCTAGAATCTACTAATAGGATGTAGATCATTTGGTGGTGTGAATCAAAGACGTCATCTATTGGAGGCTTCTGTGAAGGTGGCAGTTTACATCTGTTGAATACCACAAAGGCTATTCAGTTTGCAAGCTGTTAGCGATGTTGCTTTCTTTTGCCATTCAGTTCAAATGATCTACATAGTTCAAGTTAAGGGCGGCTATTTGTTTTGACTAATTAGTCCGTACTTATGGGCCAAATGCCTCAAATTATGTCAAAGTAAGCCTAAGTAACATTAATTGTGAAGGGGTTTTCTCCATTCTTTACCTCCATGATGTCAATGGAGAGGATTCTTCAATCTACTGTTGTGCGTATTTTGTGCATTTGAATAGTTGAGTTTTAAATTATCAAACGTTTGTGGAGTTGCATGTTCCAGTGCAGGCACCGTTTTCCTCTACCCTTGTGCATTGCACCGCATTTCACTCTGGGCAACATTTGCACTCCACCCTTTTGAGATTACTCCGTCTTATGTGCATTACTCATGACAACTGTAGGTACGGGGTTTTATCCTCTTTGATCTAACTAGTTTGACCAATTGGTAATACAAAAACATCTAGCAAAAAAGGTACGTCTCCATGCTAGACTTATGAGTCGGCCTCGTTTTTCTGATGCAATCAGACCTTATTAGACTAAATAGTACATTGTGCAAACTTGTAGCTCGACCCACAAACTCATCAATGCAATCTCACACCCCAACTTTATACACCCCAACATCAAGTGGGTGTTAGCTTAGTGAAATAGAGGCATGGTGTAGATCCATTAGGTAGAAGACTCGTGGTTAACTAGTCAGGTTGGAGATTTCCCAGTGAGACATGGGAGGATGCTACCTGTGGCCAGAACTTAGCCCTTCAGGTGCACTTGCCACTATAATGGAAAAAAAAACCAGTGGTATATGTGAATATTGAGTTTGAGCCAAAAAAAAGGGCAGATCCATGGATTCCATTCTTTATCATGTTCAATGCAAGTGCAGCACTACAGTACCTCAGTTTTCACACAAGATCTGTGTTGGCTAAACACTGTGTGCAAAAGTGTACCATCGTACAGTATTGTTGGATGTATTCCATGCAAAGTTGGAAGCCTCACAACCCTCACAATTGTATGGTTATTTAACTAAATGCATGTTCTCTGCATTGAATCTTATTTTTAAGCTATTCAAGTTACCTTGAACAGCTTGTGGGTGCTAAAACGTTTCTCACACACAACAGTGGGATTAGTGAAAAAAATTGCCTCTTCTTGGATATTTCATCTAGTTTGAACAAGACGTGGGATCTCTTTTACCCACAAGCTGTTCGTTGAGAACCCTGTGTGATTCATAGCTAGGTAGGTACATTCACATAGACTCAACTACAAAAACTTGCACACAAGCACCAAAGCAAATGGGAAACCTTGCATTCATCGAAAGGGTAACTCTGGCAGTTACCATAGCCGATGTGAGAAAAGTGACCATCTATTGTTCATTTGCACATCCTTCTCTGGATATCCGGTCTACTTGGAGGTTGGAGAAAATCTTTTGCACAAACAAAGTGTTTTAGGATACTATGCCCTATAATATCAACAAGAACCTCCCATGCCCCGCTACCCTAAGGCCAAGGGGGAGCCCGAACCTCAGTAAAAACCCAAAAATCCGGAATGTTACGAGGGGATTTGTCAACAACTAGTTCATTTCTATGTTTTGTGGGTATATCCTGGTATGAGTAAAAAATATTGTTAGCCAATGCCGTGATTCAGAATGAGCAATTTTAGCTCGTACATTGCAACGCGCTACGGGTGAGACATGGGGGCACAGTACTTTGACATTATCCTAATGGTTTTTTCCCTTCTTGAAAGCAATATTCCTTCTCCTTTGTGACTGTGTCCAAACATGGACCATTGTCATGACGAATGTTGGTGGCCTTATTTCTAAGCTGTTGAGGGTGGACAGCGAGTCATGCACCAGCGCTCCATGTCAACTCTAAGGTAGTCCTCCACCACGGCTTACTTTTTGCACGGCCCTAGAGCTTCTGTTCATGAGGAGAGACCAAGCTGTTGACAACAAGGAGCTAACAAGGGGGACAACATTGCAACGGAGGTCGTAGGTGCATGCAACAGTATGTTCCAAGAGATTCCTGCAAATGGGTATGAAGGGTGTCAATCTCCATGGCCTCTAGGAGGAAAGAACCAGAATTCACTAACCAAGGAATGCAAAAACCCTAACATGGAGCAAAAGCTTGCTAGCTATTCTCTTGACCCAATTTGCTTCTTTGCAAAGGCCACATTGGTCTAGAAAAGGGCGCAAATGACATTTGTTAGTCCTATGTATACAATCAGTCGTGTGCTGCAAGGACTTCAGTTTCAATTTGTTTGTGGGAAATATTCAATCAGCGTTGGGTTCTCAAACAAAGGTACAGAATTCTGTATGTGCAAAGCATTCATGTTTTTTAAAGGAAAAAAATGTTTGAATTGATGACGGATGATCACGATTGATTTTTCTTATCATTATAAAGTCCCTTGTGTCATTACTTGTATCAATCCTTGCAACAATCCTTGACAGAAATTTCCATATGCTGCTACTACTGTCAATGCAGCTTTTGGGACGGTGCTCCGTTTGTGTGTCTATAGCTAATAAAGCTGCTTCTGGTGCTATTTGCATGGGACGCTAGCTAGGGTGTATGTTGTGGTCGAGGAGAGGGTGTCGGAGGGGGTAGGCTGCTAATGGAAGTGGGTTGTAGACACAGCAAGTGTGTGAAACCACATACTGCCTTACTTGCTTCAGCCATTTTTTATTGGTACACTAGAGCGTAGATTGTGGTTTGTCCACACAATATGCAAATGACACTGCAGAGCTGTTCGTTTTATATGGCCACAGGGACATGCTACCACTACATGGTCACCATTCTCTGCCACTATGTCGCTACCGTGTTGTGTCAGTGGCAGTTTACCACAATGTGGCAGAAAAGTGGCCTAAAGTCCATTAATTGTTGGGCCCTTCAAGGTGAAGAAGAGTTTCCTCAGAAAACGTTGCAACCAGATACGTTCTTAGTGCTTCCATGGAAGGCTCAGATGTATAATGAAAGAAAAGAGTCAAGCAATGCAATATCAGGCCAGGTCTCTCAATATGGCTTTCATTGTCCATGATTACAGACAAGGAGCCCATGATTGACAAGCCCTGAAGACATCATGTGTGTGTGTCTGTGTGTGTGTATATGTGTATGTGTGTCTCTGTGTTTATGTGTGTGTATGTATGTTTGTGTGTGTGAGTGTGTGTGCGTCCTTATGTTTTTACATGTTTGTGTACGTGTGAGTGCACGTGTGCATGTCTACATACATGTATGTGTGGATGTGTATGTGTGTGCATGTGTGCACGTGTGTGTACGTACTCGCTCGTGCTCACGTGCATGCGTGCCTCCTTGTATATGGGGTTGTATATGTCAGAGGGTGGGGGATGGATTCCTTTGTGTTCGTGCACATGTGTATGTGTTTGTGTTGCTGTGTGTCTAGGGAGGGAGGAATGTATGATTGCATGTCTTTTGCATGTATGTGTGAGAGTTATGACAATGTATTAGTGTGTGGATGTGTGGTCGTGCATGTGCATGTGCATGTGCATGAGTATATACACATGTGTGTGTATGTGTGTGTGTGCGTGTGTTTCTATTGTTTGAACAAGAGCCTTGTCGAAAAGTAAGTATTATTGCATTTACAGCTGATTTCAATCACCTTATTATGGTTTTGGATGGATTTTCCTTGTTTTTTACATATATGGCCAGCTCGAACGTTCCACCTTCTTGCCTTGTTTCCTTCATCAGGTCATAAAAATATGGGAGATAATTTTATGATGTCTTGTAGTCCTGGCCAAATCAAAGACGTTTACATTGTCAACAAGAGGTGTTAAGGCTGCAAAGTGCACCTATAGAAGACCGATGGATGAAATGTTTATACAAGTTGACCTGGACTGTTTGCAATCCAATATATGTCTGCCATGTCCGCCGCAGAATAGTTGAAGCAGTAGTGCAGGAAGATGGAACCAGGTGAAGTTTGTGAGATATGTACGGTGATCAGGTAAGGTAATGTGATCCTTAAATTAGAAAGCATGGTTAGCCTTCAAGACGAATGTATCAAAAACAGTAGCTATGTCTGGAAGTGGGCCATGAATACATACATGCGTATTCAAGAACATAGAAACACAAACACATACATCTTCTTTATCTTTCTTGCACAATGCTAGATCGACAGCTACAATGGTTTACTTTCCATGTCTTCATCTCCGAATATATTGTAAAGACATAGATACAAATCTCCTAACGGGTGAAATCCCAGCATTGTTGGTGCTCTGACAGATATTGAGGACATGTAAGTGAATGATGTGCACAAGAGTTAACAAGAAATGTATGACTATTTGTAATGCATCTACACATAGTTTTATCACGCAAACCTTTTTTAATTTACAAACTGTTTTATCACATGAAAGAACCTTGTGTGATAAAAATGTTTGTAGGTGCTGACGATTTGAGTTTTCTTACATCGACTTTTATGTCACGATAAAAGCCGACACAAAAGAACTGGATCCATCAGCACCTACATCAGCGCCAGCTTCCCTATTCACTTCTCTAAGTCACAATGGACGGCAATGTCGGAAGTCAAAAGTCAAAAGTGGATGGTTTCTATGCTCAGTCGAAACTTGTTTGGGTAAAGAATCCCAAAACTATTCATTCACACACTATATTCTACAGAGCGGACATTGTCTTTGCATTCAACATTAACATAGACTAAAATAGACACATGTTCAGTCTTCTATCAATCCTAATGCCTCATTCTACAATGCTAGGATATTATATTCACCATAAGCAATGAAATTAGCACACTATTGTGGTCAGTCGAGCACTTTCACATACTTTTATGCAACCTTGAAATGTGAAACCATATGTGTTCATCATCCAAAATAGGAGCACTATGAAAATTTGATTGGTACTCGAGAGTACCATGACTAACTGTTTCCTTGAAGGCCAGCTTAATGGACCACCATTCAGCATGAAAATGTAGTCGCAGGTAGAACGTCTGGTGATCTGATCGCCAAAAAGATCAGCATCACAGAACCTGGCAAGATTATCATCTAAAATGGCATAGCAAGTTCCAAGGTTTCCACTAGAGCAAACGTAGTGCACACAACATTTGGCACCCACGAGATTAGCTGTCATGGAATGCTGGAAGCCCTAACTAAGAATCCCAACCGTGTAGGAAACGATAGGGCGGTAGCAAGAGAAGCGTATATAAGAGACCCCACAATATTGCGAAAGATCTTGGCGTTGAGCAGTGACAGCAGTTCAGCAGTTGTGGGTTTTCAACCACGTGTTCCGTGTTGAGAGAAGTTTCAAAAGGGTTGGCCTGGCCAAGTCCGAACTTGTCAGCAATGCGTTGAGCATAAGTGGCTTGAGTGAGAGATAATGTGGAGGTCTATGGATTGAGAACAACCTGAATGCCAAGATAGTACTGAAGCTGGTCCATGTTGCTCATCTTGAAACTATGGCATGTATGCTGCTTGAACGTTGTGATGTCAAACAGTGTTCATAGGTACCCGACTTGATGAGGTGATCATACTCAGCTTGAGAGGCTTCTCTCCATTTGTCAGTGTTAGGATGCCGTTTGGCATCCTTGAAGCTGATAAAATCATTGACTTGTGTGATGAGAAAATATCCTCATCGTCTTTTGCACGTTCTCTAGTGAGAAAGCTGATGTGAAAAAAAGGAAGGCTGCTTGTGAGGTCGTGTGGAGCGGCAAAGACATGAAGAAGCAGGCGACTAGTGGGAGCCAAAAGTAGGGGCACTGTTGGTAAGGGAAATCAGAGCTAGGACATGCTCATTAGAACTGCTAGAGGGAGCATATCTTCATGATTGTCAGCAATGGAATAGTCAGAATTATTTTGAAGTGGTTTGAGCATAGGATCTGGAAAGATGAGCTTTGGTGCAGTCACAAATGGAATTTGACCTACTTGCGAGAAACCGCTGTTGTCAAAAATAGGTTGCCGTGTCCATAACACTGTCTTTGTGACTGAATCCCAGACACAATAGAGATCACTCTGATCCTCATAGGAAAGAAATATGCACGTCTTGGAACGAGGTTCCAGTTTTGAGCAAGCTCCTGGTCGAATCCAAACAAGTGTGGTGCGTCCAAAAAATCGCGTATGGTTAAGATGTGGCTTGTGACCTTCCCACCCCTACTACGGCGTGTGGCATTTGGCAAGAATTTTTGTTGTGGGTAGATGATTGGTAAGTTTAGCAGCAATGGTCACAATTTCCTCCCAAATTTTGAATGGTAGACCAAGTGTGTGAATTCTGATGTGTATTCGCTCAAGAAGTGTCTCATTCATCTACTCTGCCTTCGTGTTTTGCTGAGGCGTGTGAGGTAGCGTATGCTGATGTTAGATACCTTTGATTTCAAAAATGTTACAAGGGGAGGCATCGATATGTTTGATCTAGAGGAGAGACAGAGTCTTGGAGCAGCAAGCATGTGGGCCTAGAAAGGAATCCGTTTCGGAAACAATGGATGTTAAATCACTCAACAGGAGTACATGCAGAGCTAACACTTGGGCAAGTCAACCCTCTCACAAACCACACCACTTAGCCACAAAGACTAAGCCTCACACTGGAGTATCCACAGTCTCACACAAGAGAGGAAATCATCCTAGGAATTAGGCTAATGAATCACTCATAACCTGGAGAGCTAGAGAATGCCCTCATGGCATACTCCTATTGGTCACATCACCCAAACTCCCATAGAGAATCTCCATGTGTCCATGGATAGTACACGAGTATCCTACCTTACCTAACAAGTTAGGAGAGGTGCCTTCATCCTATTCAGTACACTCCTAAAAGGTAATCATAAGATCAAGGACCTTTTTGGATATTTCTTCCAACATATTTTGACCCTGAACCTGTTGTCTTTTTCTTTCTTATTGCTAATGCATGGAGCCATCACCCATGTTTACCTAAACATCGGCGGTCGATGACCCCAAAACTTAAAAAAATCATATCCCCCATTGAGGGGCATTTCTGTTTCTGTCTGCAAAACTCCTCTATAAATTGCGAGACAAATATGGGAACGTTGGAAAATTCATATCTCCACTGTTTCTCATCGAATCAACAATCCAACGGCATCATTAGAAACAATCCAAAACTGCTATGCCCTCTAAGTTTCAGCTCCATCTAATGGCTGGATTTCAAGAGACAGTCGAAAAGAGAAAAGCGGCATAGTTTCTGCCAAAACTGATCAGAAGTGACCTTCTTAGTGCTAACGGCTTGGCACGGCAAAAAGAGAAAAGGGCCACAAGAGAGGTTATCACTCTCTCTCCCAAACCTTGTGTCTATCCTGTGTAACGGGGCATGATATGGTTGTGGACATACGTCTTGAGGCGTCCCGCTTATCCATCCATTCGCGATCCCATGTAGTTTACTCATCGTATAACATGAGTCACATAGATATTGATTGTGTTTTTCTCTATGTGATTTGCGTGAGCAAAGGGAGTGGCTACGTAGACAACAGCCAAGAGTGCAAGCATGAGCTCCACTTGGTCTCCAATAATGAAGTGGCAACTGTGGAATTACATGGATAGAAGTAACCCGATAAGTGAAGAGGCAAATCAACGGAAAACAATCACGGGAAGGACAATGGGCTGATCTCAACCGTCAATTGACTGATAGTAGGTGCACCGGCTTGTCTTGTATTGAGAAGCACAGAGGGTGCTGGGCATCCGCAAACCTTCCAGGATTTCAGGTTGACATCCGGGATAGCTTTGACCGCCCAAGACTAGACATCGGAACACCGGACAGTCGGTGCATCAACTTGTACTCACGCTATTGTGTTTAATAGCCATAGATTATTATTCATAGGTACATAGTATCATTCGTATGTTACCCCATCAATAGTCAACCAGTTTGAGCTTGCAGCCCACCGTTGGAATTGGCAAGAGACGAGCCGTGTGTTTCCAATCAGAGAGTAGTCCTTAGTCATTGTACTCTGTACATTATTGTCAGAAGTCAGACTATCCCGTGCCTGTGTATTGAATCAAAGTGTGCAGACATATTTGTATGAGCCGTGTAGCATTCCAACGAGGGAGAAGCAGAAGCGGGGGCGATTGGTGCGTAGACTACGCGTACTGCCAATGAATTTAATGCCCATTCTGGGAGAATGTGCAAGGTCATGAAAGAAGCAAAGAATTGTAGAGCAAGAGTGAGAAGAGACTTGGTGGCCATGTGCGTCCCACATACGTATTGACGCCTAATATGGTGGGCACAGAAGAGGAATGGTAAAGCAACATTGCCATCAGCAGCCTCCATCTGTTCCAATGACTCGTTTGGAGCATAGCAAGGAAACAACCCAATAGGAAAAAGTAGAAGAGGACGAAGGAGGAGGAAGGCCAAGACACATATATATATATATAAAGCATGATAATCCGCTGAGAGAGCCTTTGTAAAGACGTTGCTAGTCTTGTCAGTGGATGGAATGAAGAGCATGGAGAGTTCACCAATGGCGTCAGTGTTACAAACGTAGTGGTACCGATGCCGAACGTACTTAATTCAATCTTGAAGTAAAGGATATTTGTTGAGGAAAATTCCCCTTTCATTATCATAATAAACGGTTGTAGCATCAAGTTTATTCAAACCGAGCTGAGAGAGGACCATGTGCAGCCAGACAACTTCACGTGTTACCTCACTTTCTGCATTTTCCTCGGCTTTGGTGCTAGACAGTACCACAAAGGATTGTTTCTTGGAATGCCACCTCATTGGACCACCATTGGGCATGAAGATGTAGCGGGAGGTAGAGGGACTAGTGGTCTGATGGACAAAGAAATCAGCGTCAAAGAACCCAGTGATAATTTTATCTCTAGTAGCACAGCGAATTCCAACCATGCTTGTGTTGTTGTGGGATGATAGCAGCCCTAACTAAGGATTCTCACTATGTAGGAAGCGTTGGGAAAGATAGCAAGAGAAGCGTATGAAATATCACAAGTTTTGCATCAAGCGGTGATAGCACATCAGTAGTTGTGGGTGATTTTGTCAATCGGTGTTGCATTTTACAAGTATTTTTAATTGTGTTGGCCTCACCAAATACACAGTTCTAAAAAATACATTGAGCATAAACAAGATGAGTAAGAAAGACTGTGGAGGTCTTTGGTTTTTGAGCAACCTAAATGCCAAGATAAATACTGAACCTCGCCAATGTCACTCATCTTGAAATGATGCGATATGTGTTTCTCAAACATTTTTATGTCTAACTGTGTTTGATGAAAGAGGATGGGATCATCCACATAGAGAATAGTTCCGAGAGGTGCTCCGCCACCACGGAAATATAAAGAGTTATTGGAGTGGAGTCAAGTGAGTTTTTTTTCTAAGAATTTATGAATATTCAGGTGGAATTATCATGGTGCTTGTTTGAGATCATAACAAGGATGCTTGAAATGGAAGACAAGATCAGCCTCACCTTCAACAATGAGCCCCTCAGGCTGCATCATGTATATTGTTTCATTGATATCACTATTGATAAATGCGCATTTAAAGTGCATTTGGTGAAGATGTCATTTGTTTGCTTCAGTTGAAGACATGATAACACAAATTTACAAGTACTTGGACACAACAGTAAAGATGTTGCTGTAGTTGATACCAAAACGTTGGCTGAATCATCAAGCAACAAGAACTGATTTATAGCAAGCGACATGTCTTGCACTGTCAAGCTTTTCATGGACTACCCACTTGCATGTGACAATGGGCTCATTGCCTAGGAGCTAAACAAGTTCTCAGATACCTTTCTTGATGAGCTCATCATACCTAGCTTGAAGATCTCTCCATTTGTCAACCTCATAATGCCGCATGTCATCCTTGAAGCTAACGGGGTCAACCACTTAAGTGACAAGGAAAGTATATTCGTCTTCTCGCATTCTATCGTAAGAGATATGAGAAGAAAACAAGAGGGTTATTTTTAAGGCCGTGTGGAGCGGTAGAGACAAAAATAAGCAGCCAAATGTTAATAACATGAAGCACGAGCAATGTTAGTAGGGGCAACCACAGCTATGATATGCTCATTTGGCACCACTAGTAGGAGAGCATACTCATGTTCCTGAGTAGTATGGTCGACAAAAAACTTTTGTAATGGTTCGAGGACAGAATCTGGAAAGATGAGATGTGGTAGGGTCGTAGAAGGAAGTTGCGTGCTTGTGAGAAAGAACTTTAGTCAAAAGTAGGTTACCATGTCTATAATACTTTCTTGGTGATTGGATCCCATACATGATAGTGATCAAAGTGATCCTCATAGCCAAAGAAGAAGCAGGGCTTGGAACAAGGTTAAAGTTTGAAGCGAGCACCTTGTTGAATCTAAACAAGCACCATGCATCCAATGATAAGCACATGGTTAAGATGTGGCTTGTGACCCTTCCATGCCTCATACAGCGTGTTGCATTTTGTAGGAAGTTTTGTCCTGCACAAATGATTGGTGCAATGAGGAGCAATGGTCACGGCTTGCTCTTATAACTGGATAGCAAACTAGCTGTGCGAAGCATGTTCCGTGTTCACTCAAGAAGTCTCTGATTTGTCTGCTCTACCTTGCCATTATGTTGATCCATTTGAGGTAGAATAGGCAAATGTTGGATCCCTTTCAGTTAAAAAACGATGAAAAGGGAGACATTCACATTTTGGATCTAAAGGTTAAAGTGCGTCTAGGAGATGAGAGTATGTGGGACTAGAAGAGCACCCATTTTGCTGAAGAATGCTTGTTGAATCACTCAAGATGATGAAGTACATATACAGCTAGAGCTTGGGCACGTCAGCCCTATCACAAGCCACACCACTTGCCCATGCACGGTAAGGCTAACACACTACTGCACACAATCCCTCAGAAGAGAGGAAATCAGCTGAGAAATCACGCTTACTAATCACACACAACAAAAAATGCTTGAGAATGCACTCATGGCACGCTCCAGGTAATGAAATCACCCAAAATGCCATTATGAATTGCCATGTGTCCACGACTAGCACACGAGGATCCCACCTCACCTAAGAAGCAATGAGAGATACCTTTTCCCTCGTCATAACACTCGGATAATGCAATCCTAAGATAAAGGACCTTTTTTTATCTTTCTCCCATCTTGTCTTCACCATGGAACTCATGTATTGTTCTTGCCTCAAGCTAAGGCATGCTGTGATATCCCTAGTTTTGCCCCACTCCGGATTTCTTCCGTGCCTACCTTGCTCTGCGATTACCTTGCTCCGCGCCAAACTGGCTCCACGGTTGCCTGGCTCTACCCTTACTTTCCTTTGTGCTTGCCTAATTCCGCGGACTATGACTTTTTGTTACCACTATGCCTTGCCTCAGCCCTTACGCGACTGATCCTACAAAAACACTACTTCTGGTCAAAAAGCCATTCGGCCGACCACAGTTCTAAGCCACAAGCAAGGACCTCACTGATGGGTGACACTCCGCAATCCACTTCTTGCCACATGCAAGCCCACCACCTTGTGGCTTCTAGCTATGCGGAACCTCATTCATTGGTCGTGTGCAAGCAAGGGCCTACGAGCAGTGCATTTTGCCCCAGGTTTTGGCAACTCGGATGGATAGCCGCGCTACCCATGGGCACAACACCCGAGGGCAAGGATTGGCAGACAACTAGAATGAGGAGAGCACATATGGAGCGGATAGAATATCTTTTATAATTGGGCAAAGTACATGGAATGCAAAGTTCTGGTCAAGAGGGTGATTGAGATTCGGCACATCTTTTGCTGTCGCTATCTAGGCCTTCTCTACTCGAGACTCTGCACAACATGTCTACACGCCGCGGGTCTTGCCATCACATGTCCTCGTTCTTCCTTCTCGGACTCCTTACAGTGTATCTATGTACCGCGAGTCTTGTCCACACGCACACAGGGGAATATCCTTTTTCCTTTTTCTTATGCTTTTCTTCTACATCCGCGGCTCGTGTACACGGACTTTGTGTTCTTCCTTAAATCTTCTTTCTTCGAGGTGCATCCTTCAATAATCCTCCTTGATGAGCGCAGAAAATCCAGTTTTCATTGGCCATTGTTCCTTGGATCGCTCCGCATATCTGCCATTCTTGCCTCTTACACTTTGATTGTCTTTGTGACTATGTTTCCTCCTACAACTCTTCCCTTGCTTCCTTCCCACCGCAGATATTTTCTGCCATTTCTTCCCGCCTTTTTCTCCGGCATATTGCCTCTTTCATTGCCTTCCTTCATGGTTGCCCATTTGCTCAAGGGCTTGAGATAGTCGTAGGGAGGCCATTGCAAGATATACTGTCAACCTCCGACAGCTCCTTGCCAAGAGGCCCGCCTTCACCGCCATTGGATTCTGCACTACCCCATGATCTACCGCATTTACCACAGGAGCCAACGTGCATGGCGTGGAATCTTGTCCGCCAGGATTTCTCGTCTTCTGCGCATTGGCCCTTCCGCAGACTAGCGCCACAAGCGTCGCTGACATTGATACCCCCATCATCCCCCTTTTTTCAAGACATTATCCCAGAGGCTCTAAGTGCGGCAGGAGTCTGAATTTTTTGCAAGGTCTAGGGAAATTCTAAGCCTGGCACGGACGGTAGTGTGTCTCCACTTTCCGTCTCTCACAATGCTACTTCTCTGTACATGCACTGTCAACAAAGAGTTGACAGCCCTCGCACCGCGCCTTGATCGTAGGTGATTCTGCATCCACGAGCCTTTTGCACAAGGAGCAGTGCGGTGCTTGCTCGTAGACCTTGTAGCTCGAACAATGGTAGATTGGTTTTCCTCCCTCATTTGCCCTACCTCCACAAGACATGATTCATGGGTGAACTGTTTGGAATGCTTGCATCGGCAGACTGTCCCGCTCAGCTTGCCCATGCAACCATTCCCACTACAGAGGCGGTGCTAGGAGAGGAACCTCCACCTGCCCTTCCGCAGCTTGGCTTGACAGCAATGGTAGGTCCAGATCTCCTCTTTCTCTTGTCCTCCAAGCTGCACGTGGTACATCTTCTTGCACATCCCGCATGCCTTGCAAAACCTCTCTAGGTCCGCCTTGCATCCTTCGCATAGTGGCACCATGGTGTCCTTCTTGTATAGGAACGCGCAGTCCTCTTCCACCTACAGACCTCTGACAGTGGCCCGCCCAATGAAAGCTGCCCGTGACTATGCAAGCTCAGTAGGTTTCCCTTCTGTAGGTGATGCAGCGTTTACCCTCGCACACAGCTTTGTTGCAGGTAGGACAGTTGGTGGTGGGCGGCACTTCCTCTTGCAGACCCTACTTCTCCTCCTCCTCCAAGTCCCCCTCCTCCCCTTCTCTATTCAACCGCGTTGGTTTTCACACTCTGTGCCATTCCTTCATGAGTCGATGGCACTTTCCCCACACCTTGGGTTTCCTCCAACCTCCCTCCTTATCCTGCGGCTCCTCCAGGCATCCCTCGCATATCTTGCGGAGGAAACACCTGCAGTCTTTCACCATCACACCCCAACAACACCCACATTCGTGATATGTTGTGTGCTCCCTTACCTTTTGCATCCATTTTACGTCCGCCAGCCGACCCTCTGCTTGTAACTATTGCATCGTTGCTCTAGAGACCGTGCGCGGGCTTTGCCATGCTCTTGCCTCCTCCTCCTCCTCTTCCTCTTTGTCCTCTTCCCCCCCCCATCCTCTGGGTCCCATCGTGCACGTACTACTCTTCTTCCAATCCAGCGCTTGCTCCTCTGTCCTCCTCATCCTTCTTATATACCTCTTGCTCCTCTCAAGCCTGGCTCATGCACAATAGGCAAGTGCGGATTAGCCCGATGTAAGGTTTTGTGGCTCCTTTTGCATAATGATGCACGGAATTGCCACATATGTGGCAAACAACCTTCTGCAACAACCCCATAGGGAGATGTTCCCTACACCACACACACGGACCCGTGCAGGTGGCTAGCTCGCGAGGGTTCATGGGCGCACTTCGTCCTGAAGGTATGCCGAGTGCCCTTGGGGTTTCCTATCTAGTGACCATTTGCAGTTGCGTTTGCTTCTCTTGCTACCCTTCTTGCTGGCCCCGTGTTCTTTTGCTCACCGTTGTGGCTCCGCCTACACCTCATGCGCGGACACTTCCTGCACATTGGACCCCTCCTCCACCTCAGTTGCCTGAGGCTCCTCACTTCACCCCCTCTCCTTCTCTGACACCTGTGCCTCGCACTGGTCCAACACCTTCTCCGCTCTACAAAATCTCAACCCCTTGCGTTTTGCGAGTGGGGGAAGACATCCTCCAGCTCCACGGATGTGCGTGTGCCATGCCGGGGGCTTAGCAGAAACTTGGTGGCAGGATAGCTCCGGTTACTGAACCCGTCCGACCCCTCAAGCCAAATATGTCAAGCATCAACGTTGTCCACATAGCACACCTCCGATGCTTCCCCAGCCTTATGCCCACACATGAGAAAGGGCGGAGATAAACCAAGTTTCCTTCCACAATTGGCTCATTGATAAGCAGGTGGCAGGCAACATGGCATCCTCGCGAGGCCGAGATGGAGGCTCGCAGCCTTCCTTGCACTTGCACCGCGTTTGTTCTTTGGCAGCCCTCCCTGAACCATTCTTGCACTTCCCAGTCCTTTGTTACTTCATACTCTTCCTCCAAGGTTCCGTCTTGCTTTTTCTCTGGGTCTAGAGGAAGCTATATCAGCTTTTGTAAAATGCCCTAGGCCGTGCGCAGAGTTTGTCCAAAAAGGAGGAGAGGCATAGAGAACGATGCTGCACGACTGGGTGTTGTGTTAATGAAGTTTGCTGTTTTCTTCAGGGTTTTCCCCCAGTTGTTGTTCTCCACCATTGCCACTACCTGCTCCAGGATGTTGTGCATCCTTTCCAGCTGACCCTTAAGATTCAGGATGGTACCACGTGAAGTCTAAGTGCTACACTCTGCACTCTGCGAGTTGGTTGCGGAACGCCCCCATGAACTCGGTGTTGTTGTCAGTATGCACCACGTTGCAACCACCAAACTAGTATGTGATCTACTCCAGGGTGAAGCGTGTGGCTTGGGCCAAGGACTCGTCGAGGACTGTGCAGACCCATAGGTATTTGGTGAAGTGGTCCACAATGGCGACCTCGTACATGTTCCCTTGGGCACGGCGAGCCTGTGGCTGATGGAAGTTGATGATGACTCGCTCCAGGGGTTCACCAATGGGAGAAGGCTCAAAGAGTAGCATTTCTTGTGGCGTAATCTTCCTGCTCTGCTCGCGCGAGGACACATAGCTATACCACCTCATTGACTAGTACCGCGAGGTTCGATATGTGCAGGATGGGAGTGAGGCGATCCTTGAGTACTTGCATGCCAGAGTGGTGGTGGCGATGATAGGCCTCGACCACTGCCTTCTACATGGTGGGCGGAGGCACCCATTGGACCCACGGCGTGACCTGCCAAAGGCGGCCACCCTCCTAGGCAAAATGCTTGTGTAGGCTGGCCAGGTCATCCTTTTTTTGCCTGTCGAACTCCAACCCCAGCTTCTTCTCCAGGGCCTCATAAACCTTCCACGTTTCTACCTTTTGCTCTTCTAAAGTACTAGCGCGGAGGAGGATATGAGCCGACAGCCACATCTGCCACTCTTGCATTCCAATTTTCCACTTTGTCTTTCTCACATTCTCTACGGCAGCTTCCTTTGTTTGTTTTTCTGTGGTTCCTTGCGAAGCAGCCCTCGCGCTCATCTTGTGTCTTGCTCCTTCATCACGTGGAGTCGTTGGCAGTTCTCCTCATTATGCACATGAGGTTCCCTGTCCTATCTGTGTGGTGTTGGGAAAAAACAGAGGATTCCCACCTTGCATAGCTCTCCCATGTCCCATTAGTCCCAAAGGCGTGTCCTTTGCAGCCCACCATGTCGTCTCCCCCGTCTGTCGTCAATTTCAATCACCTCCGTCTCTTTTTTCCGCCGTGCTATAGCTTTAGAGAGTTGCAACAAACCTTACCCATTCACGATTACCTGACCCTCGTCATCTTCTTGAGGCAACTCACTAAGTTTTGAGCGCACTAACATGCCTGTCTTCCTCTTGGCTGTTGCACCTGTGACGACCTCCCCTGGTATTCCTTCACATAGAGCTATAGCGCTGGCCCCCTCTATGATGTGGCAGAATTGGGCTATGACCATGTCAGCCGGCATCAAAACTTTGCGAGACACCGCCAAGAGCAGTTTTGCTGCCTGGACGGCTTCCTGCTAGGCTTGGGCCGATTGTCGTGGGTCCATGCTTGGGAGGGTGCCTTTTGGCGGGAGGCGTTTCTTGCTTCGCTTGAAATAGGGTTCTTCGAAAGGGCTCTCATCTGTTGCACGCTTCCCTTGACCCTGTTGGAAGGATGTCGGTGTTGTTTGCGCAGATGGGGCCTGCTCGCTTGTGGCCTCTTCCTTGTGTTGGGTGACTATGCGGTGGACAAAACTAGCGTGGGATAGTTTGGCCTTCTTGCTGGTGCCAACGGATACTACGGCCCTCTTGGTTAGTGTTGCCGCTGCTGCGTGAAGCCTGGCCTTCCTACCAAGCGAGACTACTGATGTGGGAGGTTGTGGTGTGTCCTCTTGTATTTCTTCCTCTTCAGCTGCTGCCCCCATCATGACCTTCCCTTGCGCTTCCTTCTTTCCCTTCTTCACCTTTTGACCCTCTGCCACTTGTTTCGGCAAGCCCCTAGTTGCCAGTTGCTTTGATGTATCTTTGGAAGCTTCTCTGGTGGCCGCCGCTTTTGTTACCTCCGGCACTGCCGATTCAGTCGCCCCTTTCTCTTCTGCTACTATTGCTTCCTTTGCTGCTTGATCAGCCACCGCCCCCTTTTCCGGTGCTACTGCTTCCGCTTGTTCAGCTGCCGTCCTTTCTTCTTCTACTGGCCCTCGCTTAGCCACCGCTTTCTCTTTTGCCACAACTGCTTCTGTTGCTTGTTCTGCCGCTTCTTTCTTTTCTGCTGTTATGACGTCTTTAGTTGGTTGTTTAGCCACCGCCTTCTCTTTTGCTACCTCTGCTTCTGGTGCTGCTTGTTGTGCTGCCGCCATACGTCTTGCCACCACTTCCTATTTTGGTTCCTTCTCCGCCACCAACTCTACTACCACTAGTTCCACCACCGCGAGCGCTTTGTTTATCTGCTCCTCTTGTTGCCACAATGCTTGTAGTCTATCCTATATTTGAGTGAGCTTGGGGGAGTCATGGAGGTATTCCCGGGCACATCCGCTTCAGGGATGTTTAGCTTCTTCTCATTCCTACATACCTCCGCAACGTCTCTTACCCAGTGCTGTACCACTTCCTCTCGCAATGATTGGCCCGCTTGTTGGAGCTCTGTCCATCGCCCATCCGGCACTACGGCTCTAATCCAAGTATGCAATACATCCTCAAGGGATAGGCTCCAGCACTTCTGAAAGCCTTTTGCCAGTAGTTACATCATCGTTCTGCTGCGCTGATGTGAGCAATCTCCTAGGGCATGTACTACGTTCCCCATCTGGTGAAGGTGAGGCGGAGCACGTAACCCCACCTCCACACATCCACTGCGGATTTCTTGTGCGGTGTCTCTGTTGCTCCTACTTGCATCTGGTCGATGTAGTAGATGGTGTGGGCTTGGGCTCGCTCCTTAAGGGGACGCACATATCATGAGATGGGATCTTGCTTCTGGTCCCTGCGCACCTGAAGTCACCACTGGCAGGTGACGTCTATCAACAGGTTCGTCTCTTCCTCATCAAGGACTTCTACCACGCCTGCCATTCTATGCGTTTATTCCGGATGGGGGTCAAGACATCACGTATCACCGTGACAAGTCACTTTGGGCCTGCTATTTCTTGCAATTGCACTTGTTGCTCGTGTTGTCGAAGGGCCAAGGCACCTTCGGCCACGCTCTTCACGACCGCTTGCCAGGCTCGACAGAAGAACGACTCCGCCAGTTTTGCGCGGATCGCTATTGGAAGCTCAACCTGCAAGTGCAAGATGACGCTGCTGACCACGTCCGTCAGGAAAGTGGCCTTGGGTTAGTCTCCGCACTCGCCAGAGCTCTCCTCTTGTAGATTTTTCTGCATGCCTTCCATCACCATTCTTGTGCTCAACAGCTGGTGCACTACCTCCTGGGCTAGGACTGCCTTTCCAAGCTGGTGGAGAATAGGAGTATGCGATAGGTGTAAAAGGGCTAGTGGCGGTGGCACGCTAGTCGGTGCCATTGGTGCGGCTCTTGCTCTTGGGGGTGCGGATGCAGATGATTCTGTGCTTGCAGAAGATTGTCCTAGCGCTGGGAGTGGGGATCCTACGGCCACTACTCAAGGGGATGCCGTTCTCTTTGTCGCAAAACATCATATGCCAGACGCGAGTGCCGTGACCCAACCCGCGTGGTGTCTCTGTAGATGTTATGTCGTGATACCTCCCTCTCCCCTCCTCTAATGCATAGTCTCTGCACTGGAAGGGCGAGCCATGTTAGAGGCTTCTCCATGGTTCAAACGACAGCTTTGTGTAAGGCGACGCGTCAGTCGAGTGCCACTGGTGGTCGATCCAAAAACCATGGAAGGAGGGAGTGAGAGTTGTAACAAACGGATGGGAAGCCTGGCCCACTGGGCCAAAAACCGTGGTGATTGAGGGTCTCGACCCTCAACCCATTCAGAACAATCGCCCACAGGCCATGGACCCGTTCAAGCCATGAAGAGAAGCCGGCCCGCACTACACTCCTCCCACCTAGGAGTGGACCCGCCTTCGGTGTCCACAGAGGGACTCGAATACCAATGTAACAAACTGGTACGGGAAGCTTGGTCCATTGGGCCAAAACCGTGGTTTTAGCCTAGTTGGCCAAGGATTCAGTTTGTTCCGTTACATTAGTTGACCAACCCCGGTGCTCTGATACCAAATGTAACAAACGGATGGAAAGCTTGGCCCACTTGGCCAAAACTGCGAAAGTTGAGGGTCTCCAACCCTCAACTCATCCCACCCGTCGCCCATAGGCCAGGACCCACGTTTGAGCCACGTGGCACACCTTGTACTACATTCCTCCCACGCAGGAATGGATCCGTCCTCAGTGTCCACAACAGGTGTCGAACCCCGGCGCTCTGATACCAAATGTAACAAACGGATGGGAAGCTTGGCCCACAAGGCCAAAACCGCGGTGATTGAGGGTCTCTGACCCTCAACCCATTCCGACCAATCGCCCATAGGCCAGGGACCCGTTCAAGCCATGAAGAGAGGCCGGCCTGCGCTACACTCCTCCCACCTAGGAGAGGACCCACCTTCGGCGTCCACAGAGGGACTCAAATCTTGTTTCTCTGATATCTATGTAACCAAACAGAAGGAGTCCTTGGCCAACTAGGCCAAAATTGCGGTTTTGGCTGAATGGGCTAAGTTTCACGTACTTGTTTGCTACAAAAGTGGTTGAGGCGAAGTGAAAAGCGGAGTAAATGAACGAACGCCAACAGTAGAAATGAGACTGAAAATGCTGGCAACCAACAATGCATCTGCTTTGCGCGGTGCAAGCTGGTCCACCGCGAGTAGCATGTTGTATGTCCGTATGTCGCACACCTAGATAGTGTGCGGTGTACGAACATTTTGAACCTGCATGGGCAGGACCGCGATCTGGCCGATGGGTGTATTAATCAAGCCATTGGAGATGGAGAAGCGGAGCCGGGTGCGTTCTAGGAGATGGGGGATGTTCATAGTGCTGGCCATCTACAGCGCGATGGTGGTGTGTGTGGTACCAGTATCCACAATGGCCACAAAATTGTGGCCACACATCGAGACATAACACCATGCCATGTGGATCTCAGCGAGCGTAGGTGGTCAGGGTATCATGGGAGCCGGAGTTCAAGTGCGCGGTACACAGGCAACGGCTATCTGTACGCAAGGGTGGGGCTCGTCAAGGAGAGTAGATGCAGAGGGGGTAGTTGGTGCCGGTGGAGGGTGGACAACGTGCCGGACAGTAGATGAGACATGATGGGGTTGTGGAAGAGTAGGGCACGTGAGAAGATGTGTGGCGATCTCCTCTAGGGTCCATCCACGGATTGTATGGTTATACCGGCAGGTAAGGCGGCAACCATTGACGCGGAGGGCAAGAATGGATTATGTAGAATCCGGGTCTATGGAGGAGTCCAGCTCAGACAACAGATGGTGTGTGACGGTTTATTTTTCATTGGTGAGTCTCGGGCAACACCCTCTCACTAGGGGTCGGCATCTGAAGGGGAAGGCGACTGAGGGCGTCAGCAGATACTAGATTTTCATGTTATTGCCATGCAGGAGAATAGCCCACTTGGCCAGGATACCCTCTTGGTTCTGAGAAGTGAGGAACCACAAGAGCGCCTGGTGGTCACTGAATACGGTAAAGGGCTTGCCGTTCTTGATGAAATATCGGAAATGCTAGAGAGCCCAAAGGACGGCCAGACACTTGCCCTTCACAAGTGGGTACTTCCGCTTGCCGTCTCTGAATGCTCGGCTCGTGTAAGCAATCACTGGTTGGACAGGTATGCCGAGTCTGTCCCAAAACCAGTTCGTGGTGATAGAGAATGGGCAGTTTGAAATTGGGGAATTCCAATATTGATGCGGTAATAAGCCATTGCTTGATCTTGGCCAAGCTGCGGCACACTCTACTATCTAGTCAAAGGGCATGTCCTGATGGGTAAGCTGTTGTAGGGGGCGGATAATGCGGGCATGATCGCGAACACGTTTATGGTAGAAGGAGATAAATCCAAGGAAGATTTTGATGTGTGCTGCATTTGTAGGCTGGCCCCACTCTTGGACCGCCGCTATATTTTACGAGTCCATCTTAATGCCTTCTACACTCATGGAAAACCTCAAGAATTCCATATCAGCTGCGGCGATGGAGCACTTGGCGGCTTTTGGCTTGAGGCTGGCAGCGCAAAGAGCAAAGAAGAGAGTAGTAAAAGATGAACAGGGCTCCGCAAAGTTGTGGGACGCAGCCATGATGTCATCAATGTAGTAGCTCACATTAGGGATGCCACAGAGTGTGGAATCCATTACGCGCTGGAATGTTGCATTGGCGTTACGAAGGCTGAAGGGCATGTAGGTGAAAGCATAAAGTCCCTCTCGTGTTACAAAGGCGGTCTCGGCAATGGATTCAGGATGCATGGGAACAACACGGAAAGCTACCTTGACATCCAACTTCGCAAACTATCCGTACCCTTGTTGACGTTTTTGGATATCAACGATTAGCGGGATGGGATATGCGTCCTATTTTGTGACATGGTCGAGAACTGCTTAGATGCATTAAGCTTGCTGACAATGACCAGGCTGGCACTCTAGGGGCTGACGATGGGAATGATCACCCCTTATACCTTCAACAACGTAGCGTTGTTGAATAGTCGCCGTGTGGGAAGGACGCGGTCTGCCCAGCTGACTACAAGGAGGACGTGGAAGGCCACCATTATGTGGGTTACTGTAGTGTCAATGATGGCAATGAACTTCTGCTTGCAAGTAGATACCAGATAGCAGGCGACCTCTTAGTGACGGTCGTTGCGATGTGGTCGTTCAACAAGTTGTAGTGCACATCTCAAGTATTGGTCTGCTTTTGTCAAGGCTAGAGGTGCCTGTGGAAGGGCTCGGCGTGTATTTTGGGTGTTGTGCAACGACATGGTGCACTTGAGAGAGATGCTGACGGCCTGGAGGCGGTGATTGGCCTAGGTGAATTATTCTTTAAGCCGTGGAGGAAGTTCGGGATGGATGCAAAGGAAGTCAAATAAATTCACGGTTCCAATAGGGGTGGTGAACGGCTTTTGCGCAGGGTACACGGTGCCTGTCGTGGAAGTTGTAGGAGTACGAGGATTGAATGAGGGTGCCGCAGTAGCAGAATCTTCAATACGTGAGGGATCCGCGAGGCGGCGCCTCTCAGCACGGCGCACAAAGTGGGTTGCGATGGGATCTTGAAGTCGGGCTTCAACATCTTCCACCTGCCGCTGCTTGTTGTTTTGCAATTGCATTGCCTCCTGTATTCCCCATCTGCGGAGTCCGAGTCGGTGAGCTCGTGTAGTGAGTTCCATTTCCGTAGGAGTGGGGGGCACTTTCATAGTTTTGTTCTCAACCATGAGTAGACCCACGTTGACATTGCGTGCACCGTTTGCGGGGTTTCGGATCAGCTATGGACTTGACAAGATTCCTTGGCCAGTTCCTTCACCTTCCTGCTACTTGCAATCTAGGGACGGGCGCGGTTATAACAAGTGCTATTGCTACTGTCACGGCCATGGCTTGTTGTAGTATTGCTGGCACTATTGTACAATAGGATCTTGGTCGACCGGCTCATGGTGCGGAGCCGCTTGTCGATGGCGAGGGAAATCACGGGATGTGTGTTGCAAGCTTTGGCAAGTGTAGTAAGCCCTGGGCTTGTGCTCCGGAGGCTGCCTCTAAGAGGAGGAAGGTACGTGGCTGTCTCGGCCTGATGTTATGATGTAGACCGCTGTTGGGTGGATATGGATGTAGCATACTATGTAGTATCTTGTAGAGAATGGTTGCAGTCCACGATCACGAGGCTTCGAACCTTACCAGGGAGTGCGCGGATAAGATTCTGTAGGAGGACCCACGATCGGAGGCCTTCTTCCTGCACGTTTTTGGCCAATGAGGCCCATCTTAGGCACTTGTCCAGGAATCTACAGATGTCATCATCCTTGCGCATGACCTCCTTTTATCTTTCTTAGGGCATGCCCTTCCTTCAGTGCCTTGAAGCACTCAATGAGGGCATTGCCAAAATCATCAAAGGATGGGAAGGGTGTGTACATTGTACCAGTCAGCGACAACCCCTTGAAGGTCGACTTTTGTAGTGGCGAGGTAAAGGTCACGTGGGATCCGGCTAGTACTAGCGTAGAGGGTGGTTTACTTGAGTCATATCCAAGGGTCCTTCTCTGGGGTACGTTTGAAGGAATCAATCCACAGGAGGTTTGCAAGTTGAGAGCGGATGAACTACACTTGAGGTTCTGTGCTGCAATATGTCATGAACATTGTCACAATATGCTGAGGTGGGGGGGGCAAAATGCTGAGCCGCGGAGTAGCCAATGTAATGGGTTTTCATCGAGGACTACCACGCGGGCATGTGAGGGCCTGACGACGTGAGTGGGGGAAGCATTTACCAGGAAGAGGCAACTGGCATTAAGGTGGTGTAGGCTGTGGGAAAGAATGTTGTCCCAATGGGGCGGGAACAAAGTTCCTAGCGTTGGCCGTACCATCTACTAAGGCATCTTATAGATCTGGGTGGCAGGTGTTACTGTTGTGGAGCTGATGGGAGGCATTGGTCCAGTGGTGGTAGCTAAGGCTGGCGAAACCAGGAGGGAGTGAGCTGTCGTTGTCCTAGCGGACTGTTGAGCTCTTGCTATCTCTTTCGGTAGTGTATGTGAGTGGTTTTGTGCCGTTTGCTGAGGTTGGGATGTTGGTGCTCGAGCGTAAAGGATTATCCGTGCTAGCATGGCTCCAACTGGCTACTTTGTGTGGGGCTGCTTCTATTGGATCATCCATGGCTACAAGGTTACTGCGTAGGATTGCATCATAGATCTTCTCTACGTCATGCTTCCAAACGGCTACTACTGATACATCATGGTTGGATCCCCAACAAAGGAGGCTGAACTGTACTTCCTCCTTTCAGAATGCCTCCGAGAGGCTGGGTCATCTGTTTGGGCTCCAAAGCCATTGCAAAGTGTTGTACCATTGTCCTAGCGCGTCATTGTCACACACGCCTGCGACTGGTACGTCGATTGCTCCATCCCCATCGCAGAGGAAGGCATCATGTTCCTCCTGTGCATGGCGCCTACAACCACCTACAAGGAATTCAGCTTTATGCTGCAGTGCACTTGTCGTAGGGTGCCGTGTCATCATCCCTATCTGTGGAGTCCTTGAGTGTGGCTAAGATTGGTACATTTGCTGTTGTGCTAATCCTGACGCACAAGGCTGTGGTGTCATTTCTATTTGCATGCTTTCCACAGACTGCTGCGGAATGTGCATCTCCAGGTGTGACCATCATGTCGTCGGTGGTTGTATCGCTAATCCCACTTGCAGCACTCCCTCAAGCAGTTGAGTCTAGCTCATCTACTGCTCTTACATCTCCGGTTGTATGGAATCTGGTATCGACAAGGATGCCGCTATTCCCACATGCATGGTCCTCGAGAACTGTTGTGGCGGATGCATCTGCAACTGCTACAGACGAGGTGCCGGGGGCTGCACCGATGCACCTACCCTGCATAGTGCTACGGCTGGTTTGCTCCCTACTGCATTTCGTGTGTGGTGTCCGTGAGCCCCGTTCACACAATGTCTACATGGTTGTTTGGGTGGGTTACTAGGTACTGCTTATCCTGCACGGATAACTCCAGGGTACTTGATTTCTCGACATTCACCAATGTTGGTTACGGATGCATTGGAGGTGGCGAGTAGTGTAGTGTAGGATCACTTGTCGCCAGTTGATGCTGCCCTACTCGCCCCTGGTAGATCAATCCACGGTAGGCTCCCAGGTTTCCTCTAGTGGATGATTTGTCCAGCGATGGAGGCCCATTGGAGAACCATTGCTCTGCTTGGACCATGTCCTCCTGTCTTTCCCGTCCGTACTAAGGCCGGACGGATCCGCGGCTGCCATGGCCACAGACACTCTCAACTTCTACGCGCTTGCCTTGCGCATCCATGATTTGGCGCGAATGCAACTGTCCCAGCCACTTGGTCACCCATCACTGTTCGACGAGTGGGTCAGAGCTGGTGAAGAGCTGATTGTACAAGGGAGAGATCCCTGCTACCTATATTGGTGGTGGCTCGGCACGGCACAAAGCATCGTGTTGGTGATTGTAGTTGCTGATGTTTTTGGTCTTGTCGCCTAATATCCTTATGTACAAAGCTAGCCAACATCAACGAGTGATATAAAGGTTGTGTCCAGTTCCGCTAAGCAAATAGCAAGGGAGTTTCCATGCTCACCGCACCATGACACTGATGCCCCCAATTTTTCCGCGCTCTAGATTTCTTCTACACCTACGTTGCTTTGCAATTACCTTGCTCCACGCCAAATGAGCTTTGCAATTGCTTGACTCTACACTTACTTTGTTCTATGCTTGCCTAACTCTGCAGACTATGCGTTTTTTAGCCCTTCCGCAACTGTTCCTATGAAAGCACTACTTCTGGGCATAAAGTCATTCTGCGGACCACGTCTCAGCCACATGCAGGGACCTAACTAATGAGTGACACTTCGTGATCTGCTTCTTGCCACACGCAAGCCCACCACCTTGTGGCTTCAACTCCTTTCTGCGGCATCCCGTTCTACGGCTGTATGCAAGCAAGGGCCGTATTGGCAGTAAACTTCACCCCGGGCTTGGTTCCTCGGATGCACGGCCCCGCTACCCGCGGGTGGAACAGCAGCGGCAAGGATAGGCAAGCAACCACAATAAGGAGAGCACAAGTGGAGCGGGTAAAATGTCCTTGATAATTGAGCAAAGTACATGAAATGCAGAGTTCTGATCAAGATGGTGATTGAGATTAAGCAAATCGTCTGCTACTACTATCTAGGCCTTGTCTACTCAAGACTTTACATGACATGTCTATACGTCATGGATCTTGTCGCTATTATGTCCTCTTTCTTCCTACTTGGACTCCTCATGGTGCATCTACGTACCGTGGATCTCATCGACAGGCACACAGGGGAATATCCTTCTTCCTTCTTCTCCTCCTTTCCTTCTACTTCCGCAGCTTATGTACGCGGTCTTCGTGTTTCTCCTTGAATAAATGGTCATTGCGGTGTGTCCTCCAAGTGATCTTGCTTGATTAGCACGACAATTCCATCGCTGATTGGCCGTTGTTCCTTGGATCACTCCGCACATCCCCCGTTCTTGCCTCTTTTGCTTTGATTGTCTTTGTGACTGTGTTGCCTCTTGTTACTCGTCCCTTGCTTCCTTTCCACCGCGGACCTTTCTTGCCATTTCTTTCCACCTCTTTCTCAGGCGTTCTACCTTTTTCTTTGCCTTTCCCCGTGGCTGCCCCTTTGCTCAAACACTTCAGATAGCCATAGGGAGGCCGTCGCATATGACAATGTCATCCTGCGGCAGCTCCTTGCCAAGAGGTTTGCCTTCATTGCCACTTGATTCCGCGCTACCCCATGCTCTACCGCGCTTACAGCGGAAGCCAGCGTGCATGGCATAGAATCTAGTCCGCAAGTTTTCCTCTTCTTCCGCGGACTGGCCCCTCCACGGACCAGTGGCAGAAGCCTGCCTCACAAGCCATCGTCCATGGTCACCTAGGCATCGGCCGTTGATGAGCCTTACACTATACATTCACTGTTCCCATAAGAGGAGGGGAATTTTTTGTATAGTGTACAACCCTCTTTCTCTAGGAATTGTGAAACAGGGAGTGGAATGTTGGACTGTACATATAGCCTCTGTTTCTCATCAAATCAACAATAAAAAAAAACAGCAAAAATCTCTCCACCCTCCAAGGTTTAGCCCCATACAACGACTTGGTTTTGAGCAACAGTCAAAAAGAGAAAGGTGGCGTAACTTCTGCCACAACTGATAAAACTTTACATACGTTGTCCTTAGGACCTGGAATAGCAAAACACAAAGAGGGCCGGGAGGGACGTCATTACTCTCTTCCACAATCCTCCTATTGTTTTTACGTGATGGGGCATGATACATTAGTGGATTGACCTCATCGGTGGTCCTTCTTATCCATCAATTTGCAATCCGATATACTGTTAACCTATTCATAGCTGAGAGTTGGATAGGAAAAGGACAGACTAGGCATGCACTCATCCCTTCGAGTAAGTCCCCTGAGTTTGGTCAAGATAGACAATGCATGCACTGCTCCTTTGGCGCAAGTTCCCTTACTCTAAACTGGAGAGTATAGCCAGCAAAAACTACCTTGGATAACTCCTTGCGGCTTGAACCTTTGAGAGCTAGTTTATAGAGCATGAGGTCACTTGGTTAAATCCTAGCTCATTGACAAGTATTCTTTGTGACCAAAACGGAGATAGGAAGGTTATACGAGATATCTTTGAGCATTCAAAGGTCTTTCTCGTGAATGGCGCCACTTGGCAGTCATAGAGAGCGCCATGTAGACAGGGGAGATAATTCAATCCAGATTACCCCCAAAGAAGCTCATCTAAGGAGCCACTACGCGCCTAGGCTAGAGGCTGGCTATAGGACTATAAGTACTTTTATGTTGCATGTGATTCATTATAGTTTTCACCTTTGAGACTCCTTGCACAGTTGTCTACCAGTGGCATACAAGAAAGAATCATTGGTTGGTCTAAATCAAAGGAGTTATCTCTTTATGCAAAAGGAACCACGTGCTAAGGACACAATGCAAGGAAGTGATTTCTATGAACTACTTAGTGTGAAATCGTGATTGTGAGGGTGATATCTCCTCCTAATTCCAATACTATGAGCGAGAGGTATCTGTGTCAAATCCGGGCTCAGTAACCCAGTGACTATCAAAAGGGGGAAACGAAGGTTCTAAGAGACATCTTACAACATTCCTAGGTCCTTCCTGGTGGTAGGTACCACTTGGCGGTCAGAAATAATGCCATGTAGGCACGGGAGATGTTGCAATCCAGATTTCTTCAAAGTGTCTCATCCAAGGAGCCACTACGCGCCTAGGCTATAGGCTGCCTTTGGGACTATAAGAACCTGCCAGTCGTTGTCATCGAGGACAATTCCTACCTTTTAGACTTCTAATAATGTTGTCCACTAGAGGCAGACACTAAAGAAGCATTGGTTATTCTAAGCCTTAGGAGTTTGCTCCTTGCGCAAAAGTGACCAGGTACTAAGGACACTGTGCAAGGAAGTGATTTTTATGAACTTCTCATAATGGATCCTTGGCTGTGAGGGTGCTATCACCTCTTGGTTGCAATACCAAGAGCGGTCGGTGGGAACCATTGTGTCGGACCCTGTTTTCTTGACAGTCCCCTCAGCCAGGTTGACAAGCTGTTCATCACCTACAAACAGAGAAGAACGCACTCTATTGAGCCCACGTTTGTACCTCTAAGGATAGAGCTTACATTGTTTAGGGCCAGAAGATCATACCACCAAGGGTAGAACTTATCGTTGGCCTTTATTCGCTAAGTGCCACTACCCCCTGTTGGGCTTGACAGAGCAGAAAACGCTGATGGAGCTGATGGAGCCCATGTTTCTTCAAGTGACAACTTTGTGAGGAGTTTCAAAGGTAAAAACTGTAATCAATGAGAGACAACTCAGAGTTTCTTGTAGTCGTAGAGCCAGTCTCTAGCCTAGGAACACAGTGGACTCCTTGGATGAGGTACATCTGGCGCAATGTGTATTCCATCACCCCCCCTGCCTACATGGCCCTCATTGTGACCTCCAAGTGGCACCAACCACCATGAAGTACCTTGGAATGTTCTAAGAGGTCTCTTAGAACCATCTTGTCCTCATTTTATTCACAAAAAAAACTAGTCATTGGGATGGGATTCCACGTAGTGATCTCTCGCTCCACACACTAACTCCGGATTGTCTAAGCCATGACGAGTTGTCCTAGGTAGTGTTTGCTGGCTATTCTATCAAGTTGGACCAAGGGGACTTGCTCCAAAGGAACAGTGCATGCCTTGTCTATCAGGACCAGACTTAGGGGCCTTACTCCAAGGGAGGTGTGCACCCCTTGTACGTCCAGTGTGTGTCCAAATGTTAGTAATGGAGAAAGGGCATATCAGGTCAACAACATCCCCAAAGCAATGACGTTGCAGAAAAGACAAACCAGACTATCTTCGACATTACACGAAACATGCTCATTCATCCCAAGCTCACACCTTGCTTCTCGACTAAAGCTACGAGAATTGCTTTCTTCCTTGTAAATCCCTCTATGACAGCCACGCTTGGAAGGTGGAGGAAAACTCATCAAGAGATGCTACTCAGGAAATTATAGGAGGCTTTGTCAAGGAAGAAGCAAGATGGCTCACACTTGAAGGTCTGTGGCTGTATTACTTGGACAAAGGTTCATGCTGGAGAAGGAAGTGGCAAGACGGATGCATGCGCTTGCAAGTGTGTACTGGTTGGCTTTGACAATACACACAAGGCGTAGAGGCTGTGGGACCAAGCGATTAAGAAGCTAATCAGGAGCTGAGACGTCAATTATGATAAAAGGACGCTCAGTAGGGGAGAGCTGATGGATCCTCTCAATCCTCCCAAATCAAGAGAGTGAGTTGTGTTATTTGACTTGGGTGATGAGGTACCTAAGAACTAATTGATCGTGAGAGTGAAGAAGAATGATAATGCATCAGGAAGAGTGGTTGTATACGTTGATATAGCAACAAATGTTCATACTGAATCTGAGTTGTCCAAAGCTTTTGAGTCAAACGTTGACGCCAGTGGCTTGTCCTTAATCAATGTATCACTAGTAGCACAAGAGCAAAGGAAGGAACTAAGCCTCCAAGATCCACTAGCAGCATTTTGGCGCGATATGCACCAGAAGAAAAATCCTCGCCTAAGTATGATGCTAAGAGTGAGGAATTGACAGGATGCAGCTGGTCATGCTTGGCTCTGGAAGAGCTTGTGACCATAGATGAGGCCATGAACATGTCACATGCCGCCAAGTGGAAGGAGGTAGTAGATAGAAAATGCATATCCATGGAAGAGAACAGAACATGAGTTCTGGTGGGGAGGCCCCTAAAGGCCCAAGTGCAGGGGTCAGATTGAGATTTCCGGTATACGTTCAAGCAAGATAGTACTATTGAAAAGTACAAGGCAATAGTTATGGCAAAGATGTTTTTGCAATGTGTAGGCTCGGAGTACGAGGGCACATTTGTGCGTATCGTTATCTTGCCTTCATCTGATCCATGTTGAACATCACTTGTGCAAACGATCCAGAGGTGCACCTGATGGATGTCAAGACATCTTTCCTTTATGAGAAGCTTGACAAAAGAAGTGCAAATAGAAGTGCCTCAGGGGGTGAAAGCTCTTGAGGGTAACGTTTGAAAACTAGTGAAAGTACTCTACAGGCTGAAATAGGCCCTAGGGATGTGCTATAACGAGATGGATGGCTTCATGGTCGAGCTCGCCTTAACGCACAACCAGAACAATCCTAGGGTGTACGTGCGTGATGGTCGAGCTCGCCTTCACGCACAACCAGAACAATCCTAGGGTGTACGTGCGTGAGGATTACTACGGCTTGATGTACATGGATGACCCGATGATCTTCTTGTCATGAGTCGAGCTGTTATGTAAGCTAAAGAGAACTCTTAGCCATAGGTTCAAGACGAAGGACATGGGTGCTCTTGAGTTCTACCTTGGAATAGACGTCACCACAATCGATTAGGAGGTACCATCCCACTGGACCAGACAAAGTACATTATGCTGGTCCTCAAGTGCTACAACATGGAGGAGGGCAAGTCCACCATGACATCCATGAGATGGTGAACATTCCCGACAAGTCTGCTTTTGACAGCCTCATGTATGCCATGGTGGGAACACGTTCTCACATCTGCTATGCTGTGGGACAAGAGCAGGTTTGTGGCCACTCCAGGGCCATAGCGCTGGCAAGTAGTAAAGTCCATCATGTGCTATGTACAATAGAGATGACACATGGACCAAGTGGGATGTGACCAGCTGTGGCTTGTGTGCTAAACAGAAGCCTACTTGGGAGGAAGAATCAATGACAAGCAGTCCATCTTGAGCTTTGTCTGCCTCTTGAACGGTGATGCACTCTCTATGAGGGGCAGAAATAAAGACAGTGTCTCCTTCTCTAGTGCTTAGAAAGAGTACATCCCTCTGTTAGAAGCATGCACGGAGACACGATGGCTATGTAGTTTCCTTACAGAGATAAAAGTTCCACAGACCGAAGCGATGGAGGTCCGCATCCACAACAAGAGTGCCACCAAAATGACACAATATGTTGTCATCTCCGGACGAATCAGGCACATTGAAAACAAGTGTCCAATGCTCACACAACTTGGTTGCAAAGGAGATAGTATATCAAGAACATATGGAGACCAAGAATATTCTTGTAAACGGCATGACCAAGGCCCTTGATAGCAATTTGCATTCTACATGTACTCGCGACATCAGTATGGTCAACGTAGCCCACAAAGACTAAGGCCAAGACAGCTAGAGAGAGGAGACACCTCACAACAAAATGGACGGAAGTACAAGGAAGATTTTGTTCATCTTATATGCACCTTCTCCATAGCTCACATATGGACAGACACATGACAGACTGGGCATGCATTGTTTCCTTGGAGTAAGTCCCGAAAGTTTGTTTTAGATATCAAAGGCATGGAAGGCTCCTTTGGAGCAAGTCCCCTTGGTCTTAGCTACATAGAATAGCGAGCAAACATTACCTAGCACAACTCCCCGTGGTTAAGATGTTCTTTAGGTAGTCTCTAGAGCAAAAGGTCACTGAATAAAATCACTGTCCAATGAATAATTCTTTTTATGACAAGAACGGAGACCATAAGGTTCTACAAAAAATCTTACAATATTCCAAGGTCCATCCTCCTGGGTAGCACCACTTGGCAGTCACACAAAGCGCCATATAGGCAGGGCGGATGATGCCATCTAGATTGCCCCCAAAGTGGCTCATAAATGGAGCGACTATGCGCCTAGGCTGGAGGATTGCTCTATGACTAAAAGCATCTGTCAGTTGCGTGTGATTCATTACAGTTGTTACCTTTCAATCCCTTCATATAGTTTTCCACAGTCCGGTCAATTTTTGGCAGAATAGATTTACCATAAAAGCAAAATCTTAGTACATTGAGTTCATTGCGACTGAATGGTGGGTGGTTCACAAGTAGCCACACATTGTGTAGAAATGAGCTACTAGTGATAGTTTTGAAGGTTGATGAGAGGAGAAAAAATGGTTGTAGATGGAGAATGCATTTGTTATAGATACGAGTTATGTTTGAACTTCTTGCACTAGAAAAGGAGAGCTGAGGAACCACTATGACTCAGAGATACAGTGATGGTGTTGGAAAGGGAGCCATCCGGCTCAATTTCAGGTCAACAGGAGGAAGTTCCAGGAAAGTACCAGATGCCTGCTCCGATCGCCAATCCGACTTCACCATTGGAAAGATCATGTGGCAAAATGTCTGCGGTCCAAGTTTGAGGCCGATCCAACGGTCGGATTGGGAGATATGAATTTTCGAAGTTTCGGGGGTCATGGACCGTCGATGTCTGGGTGGGCATGGGTGATGGCTCCATGCCTTAGCCTGAGAAAAGAAAAAGGCAAGAGGTCCAGGGTCAAGACCTGATGGGAGAAATATCCAAAAAGGTCCTTGGTCTTAGGATTGCCTTGTCAGAGTGTGCTGACTAGGATAAAGGTACCTCTCCTTACTTTTTAGGTGAGGTGAGATCCTTGTGTGCTAGCCATGGACACATGGCGATTCTCCATGGGTTTGTGGGTTATGTGACCACTAGGAGTGTGCCATGAGAGCATTCTCTAGCTCTCTAGGTCGTGTGTGAGTGGTCAGCCTGATTGCTAGGCTGATTTCCTCCCTTGTGTGAGATTATGGA
>SZWC01005650.1:35645-56282 GCA_023375785.1 Penium margaritaceum | reverse complement strand
AAGTACCAGAGCGCCGTCGGCAGTCTCATGTACCTGATGGTGGCAACCAGGCCGGACCTCGCACAGGCTGTGAGCGCTGTGAGCCAGCACATGGCTAATCCCGGACCGGAGCACCAGAAGGCAGTGAAGCGGATCTTCCGCTACCTTGCTGGAACCATCAACATCGGCATCACCTACAACGGCAATGACAACAGCATCATCGGCTACACAGACGCAGATTGGGCTTCAAACCCTGAGGACCGCAAGTCCATCTCTGGACATGTGTTCCTCATGAATGGTGGGGCCATCAGTTGGTGCAGCAAGCGGCAGGTGGTCGTGGCCACCTCGAGTACAGAAGCTGAGTACGTATCTCTCAGCTTTGGAGCCAAGGAAGCAGTTTGGCTCCAACATCTCATGGCAGAGATGAGTGGGAGTGCAGCAGTTCCAGTTCCTGTGCGCGTCGACAACCAGAGCGCAATCGCACTCGACAAGAATCCTGAGCACCATGCACGCACCAAGCACATTGACATCGCATATCATTTCATCAGGCACATGGTGCAGTAGGGTGCTATCAAGCTGGAGTTTACTCCAACCAGCAAGCAGGTCGCTGATTTCTGCACCAAGCCAGTGACCCGTGAGAAGCAACAGTTTTGCATGAAGGCATGTAGACTCAGCCCACTCTGACTGCGGCAAAGTGGGAGATTGTTGGGAAAGGAGCCATCTGGCTCAGTTTCAGGTCCACAGGAGCAAGTTCCAGGAAAGTACCAGATGCCTGCTCCGATCGCCNATTCTCCATGGGTTTGTGGGTTATGTGACCACTAGGAGTGTGCCATGAGAGCATTCTCTAGCTCTCTAGGTCGTGTGTGAGTGGTCAGCCTGATTGCTAGGCTGATTTCCTCCCTTGTGTGAGATTATGGACTGTAATGTGTGAGCCTTAGCCTCCATGGCTAAGTGGTGTGGCTTGTGAGAGGGCTGACTTGCCCAAGCTCTAGCTCTATATGCACTCCACCATTTTGAGTGATTGAACAACCATTCTTCAGCACAAGTGATGCCCTTCCAATCACACATGCTCGCTGCTCCAAGGCTCCCTCTCTCCTCAAGTTCCAACAGTTTCTTTGTCAAATCTAAAGAGTGGCACATGCAAATTGTAGTATTTTTCCTCAGCTTTCTATTGATGCAAACTTATTTGCAATCCATTGATTCTTATGAGAGAAACGCCGTTTACAAGCTGGCTGGTTTGAGTTGGAGTAGGAGCAGAAGCATACCCTGTTCTCAAGACGGCATATCTCGCAAAATCCCCTGTTCATGACCCTGTTTTATGGGTCTATCCAAAAGGTTTTGAGCTGAATGGTGAAGTGGTGGGCTCCATTTCTCAAAATTCCCAGTCTTTTGGCATGTATAGTCCATTTTCTGTCAGACATATTTCTGGCAGAAGTAGCAGCAGAAGCAGGACTAGCGCCGCCATCCAAGGGTAGCGCTTAGCATCACTTGTTGGAACTTTACGAGAGAGGGAGCCTTGGAGCAGCGAGCATGTGTGATTGGAAGGGCATCACTTGTGCTGAAGAATGGTTGTTCAATCACTCAAAATGATGGAGTACATATAGAGCTAGAGCTTGGGCAAGTCAGCCCTCTCACAAGCCACACCACTTAGCCATGGAGGCTAAAGCTCACACACTAGAGTCCATAATCTCACACAAGGGAGGAAATCAGCCTAGCAATCAGGCTGACCACTCATACACGACCTAGAGAGCTAGAGAATGCTCTCATGGCACACTCCTAGTGGTCACATAACCCACAAATCCATGGAGAATCGCCATAGGTCCATGGCTAGCACACAAGGATCTCACCTCACCTAAAAAGTAAGGAGAGGTACCTTTATCCTAGTGAGCACACTCTGACAAGGCAATCCTAAGACCAAGGACCTTTTTGGATATTTCTCCCATCACGTCTTGATCCTGGACCTCTTGCCTTTTTCTTTTCTCAGGCTAAGGCATGGAGCCATCACCCATGCCCACCCAGAAATCGACGGTCCATGACCCTCAAAACTTTGAAAATTCATATCTCCCAATCCCACCGTTCGATCGGTCTCAAATTTGGGTCGTAGACATGATGCCACCTCATCTTTCCAATTATGAAGTTGGATCGGCGATCGGAGCACGCATCTGGTACTTTCCTGGAACTTGCTCCTGTGGACCTGAAACTGAGCCAGATGGCTCCTTTCCCAACAACCTCCCACTTTGCCGCAGTCAGAGTGGGCTGAGTCCACATGCCTTCATGCAGAACTGCTGCTTCTCACGGGTCACTGGCTTGGTACAGAAATCAGCGATCTGCTTGCTCGTTGGAGTAAACTCTAGCTTGATAGCACCCTCCTACACCATGTGCCTGATGAAATGATATGCGATGTCAATGTGCTTGGTACGTGCATGGTGCTCAGGATTCTTGGCGAGTGCGATTGCGCTCTGGTTGTCGACGCGCACAGGAACTGGAACTGCTGCACTCCCACTCATCTCTGCCATGAGACGTTGGAGCCAAACTGCTTCCTTGGCTCCAAAGCTGAGAGATACGTACTGAGCTTCTGTACTCGAGATGGCCACGACCACCTGCCGCTTGCTGCACCAACTGATGGCCCCACCATTCATGAGGAACACATGTCTAGAGATGGACTTGCGGTCCTCAGGGTTTGAAGCCCAATCTGCGTCTGTGTAGCCGATGATGCTGTCGTCATTGCCATTGTAGGTGATGCCAATGTTGATGGTTCCAGCAAGGTAGCGGGAGATCCGCTTCACTACCTTCTGGTACTCTGGTCCGGGATTAGCCATGTGCTGGCTCACAGCGCTCACAGCCTGTGCAAGGTCCGGCCTGGTTGCCACCATCAGGTACATGAGACTGCCGACGGCGCTCTGGTACTTCTGCCGCTCAGCTGCATTTGCTTCTCCATTGAAGCTCACGAGGTACTGCCGCGTNTCCAGCGGCGTGCCCATGGGTTTTGCCTCTGCCATGCCGAACCGCTGCAAAACATCCTTGATGTAGCGGCTCTGCTGCAGCGAGAGAGAGCGTGACTTGCGGTCACGCGTGATCTGGATACCGAGGAAGTATGATGCTTCCCCAAGATCAGACATCTGGAAGCGCTCCTGCATGGCTTCCTTGAACTCCTGCAGTGCAGACATGCTGTTGGAAAGGAGGAGCATGTCATCCACATAGACAATGATGATGAGGATCTCATGCTCATGCTGCCAGCGATACACGCTGTAGTCACACTCGTTGCGCTCAAACCCCATGCACTACAACGCCGCATCAACCTTCTGGTTCCAAGCACGCGACGCTTGCTTGAGGCCGTACAACGACTTCTGCAGCTTGCAGACCAGGTGCTCCTGGCCATCCATGACGAACCCCTCCGGCTGCTCCATGTAGATCTCTTCCACCAAGTCACCATTCAAGAATGCCGTCTTGACATCCATGTGGTGAATCTCGAAGTCCTCAGCTGCTGCATAAGAGAGGAGCGTGCGCATCGAGGCAAACTTTGTAACAGGGGCAAAAGTTTCTGTGTAGTCGATGCCCTCCTGCTGCGAGTAGCCCTTGGCGACTAGCCTCGCCTTGCACTTTTCCAGGTTACCATCTGCTCCCCGCCTCTTCTTAAAGACCCACTTGAACTTGATCACCTTACGTCCTGGTGGACGTTCAGTCAGCTCCCACATGTCGTTCTCCAGCTGCGACTGTATCTCCTGCTGCACGGCTTGCGCCCAATCTGCTGCATCCGGTGCAGCCATGGCCTCCTTGTATGACATTGGCTCATCTGAATCTGCTGCAATTGCGACGTTCATCTGTTCTGGTTTCTGCAACATCCAGAAATGGCCGCGCTCACCAGGCTAGTAACACACACTAAGAGGGTACCTGCGACCTGGTGCTGGAGCGTTAGCGGGTGGCTGGCGCGGTGCTGCTGGCACAACTGCTGCTGCTGGTGGTGCTACATCTCCCTCCTGTGCTTCTGGCGAGGAGGCTGCTGTATATGCAACATCAGACATGGGAGAGTAGAGTGATTCTCCCACTGTCACAGTAGAGTAAGGATCGGGAGAAACTGGGTCAGGAAGAATTTCTGCTCCAACCGTCTCGTCATCTGCGGGTTTTGCTGCCTCTTCACACACGATGTTGGTGTCGATGACGTTACTCTCATTGAAGACGACATCCCTGGAGATGATGACGTGGCCTGTATCCCTCTCGTAGAGGCGATATGCCTTGCTTACCACGTCGTAGCCAATCATCAGCATCTGCGCACTCTTCGCGTCCCACTTTTGCCGCTTCTCTTTTGGCACGTGCATGTGCGCCAAGCTGTTAAACGCGCGAAGATGACCCACGCTCGGCTTCTTGCCGAACCACGCCTCGTACGGCGTCATCTGCTCCAGGGCCTTGGTTGGACTGCGGTTCTTGATGTAGACCGCAGTGCTCACGGCTTCAGCCCAGAAGTCGTAGGTCAGCCGGGCCGCGTGCAGCATGGAGTGCGCCAACTCCACAATGGTAGGATTGGTGCGTTCTGCTACACCGTTCTGCTGCGGCGAGTATGGCGCGGTACATTGCGCCTTGATGCCAGGTGCTGCGAGGTAGTCTTGGAATTCCTTGCTCACGTACTCTCCACCGCGGTAGCTGCGCAACGCCTTGATCTTCTTGCCAGATTGGTTCTCCACCATGGCCTTGAACTCCTTGAGCCTGTCAAAGCACTGGTCCTTGGAGGAAAGGAAGTACATAGCAGTGTAACGGCTGAAATCATCAATGAAGGTGAGAAAATACCTAGAGCCTCCAAAGCTCTGGGTCTGCATCGGTCCGCACAAGTCCGTGTGGACCAGCTCAACCACCTCTTTTGCATGCTCCCCTGCTCCAGAGAACGCCTCGCGGTGTTGCTTCCCCTCCAAACATCCGATGCATAACCGCTGCTCAAAGTTAGAGATGGTAGGCAGGTCACGCACCATCTGCTTTGCTTGAAGCTGCTGCAAGGCACGCATGCCGATGTGGCCATAGCGCGCATGCCAGATCTCACCATCTGTTGCCTGCACCACTGCTGCAAGACTTTGATCACGCGGGATCTTGGTCGCCCCCAGCAGGCGGTACATGTCTCCCTCCTTCACCGACTTGGCCAACTCCTCTCCTGTTTCCTTGTTGAGGATGTAGCCATAGTCATCATCGAAGACAACACGCAGTCCTGTGTTGGTGAGAGAGGACACTGAGAGAAGGTTGAACGCAGCATCAGGCACATACAGCACGCCATGGAAAACTCCCACTTCAATGCCACGCGGGGTCTCCAACCACATCTCCACAATCCCAATCCCCTCAGCATACACCACCCGATCATCACCCAAAGCAATGGGCCGAGGAGGAATGGAGAGCAGCTGTGTGAACCACTCCTTGTGGTGCGTCAGACTCTTGGTACACCCCGAGTCCTTGTACCACGCCAGATCCGCCTTTTCCTTCTGTGACATGTCAGAGTTCGCCACGAAGAGGCGGTCGCGTACCTCCTTGGCGACGTTCATGTTGCCAAAATGGTGTACGCTAGTCTGGTTCTGCTGTTGCTGCTGCTGCTGGCGTTGCTGTGACAACTGCTGCTGTTGCTGTGGAGATTGCTGCTTTTGCTGCTGCTGCTGCTGCTGCTCTTTCTGGTCCCTCTTGAACTTGAAGCACTCTTTCTTGTAGTGCCCCTCTTTCTGGCAATAGTGGCACTTGCCCTTCTTCTTGCCTCTCTGCTGCCCGGACTGCTGCTGCTGCTGGTTGCGTGAGCCCATGACCATGAAAGCTGCTTCACTGCTGCTGCCGCCATTGCGCTTTGCCGCATTGCGACGCAATTCCACCTGCACCAGGTGTGTGCAGATGAAGTCGAGGTCGAGAGTTGGCTGGCACTCCAACGTCTCTCGTACCGTGTCATAGCTGGTTAGGAGTCCCCTCAGCAAGAGGAGGATGAAGCGCGTCTCTTCCACAGGATTACCGGCTGCTCTCAGCTGCTTCGCCAGCTCCTTTGCCCTGTCTAGATACGCCTCCATCCCTTCACCACCCTGCATTTTCAGCGCCATCATCTTTTCCTCCAAAAGCATGAAGAATGCAGGATCCTTGCTCTCATACTTCTTGCACAACGTGTCCCACCCCTCCTTTGCAGTAGCCTTGTCACTCACATACTGAAGATGCGGGTTGGAGATGGTGTTAACAAGCAACGTGTAGGCCTGCCTGTCCTTCTTCTTCCACTCCTCGTACGTCGCTGGTACAGCTGCAGAAGAACCCGCATCAACTGCACCCTTTTGCGGCGTCTTTCCTGCCACCACCTGCGCTGCGGTGATGCCTTTTGCCTGTGGAACTGGAGCCGGCTCGTCGCCGCTCACCACCTCGCACAAGCCCCTCTCCTCCAAAAGGAGGCGGGTGCGGATCTTCCAAAACGTGAAGTTGGCACGTCCCTCCAGCCTCTCCAAAGGCTGGGCTGCTGTCACAACGCTAGCTGCTGCCATTTTGAGCCTTGGTGATGCTCAGCGCTGCCCTTGGATGGCGGCGCTACCCCTGCTTCTGCTGCTGCTTCTGCCAGAAATCTGTCTGATAGAAAATGGACTGTAGGTGCCAGCAGACAAGGAATTTTTAAAAACTCTGCCCACCACTGGAAAATTCAGCTCAAAATCTTTCAGATCGACCCATAAAACAGAGTCATCAACAGGGGATTTTGAAAGGTATGCCCTCTTGAAAACAGGGTATGCTTCTGCTCCTACTCCAACTCAGACCAGCCAGTTTGTAAACGGCGTTTCTCCCAAACGAATCAATGGAATGCAATTTTTTTTGTACCAATAGAAAGCTTAGGAAAAATAAGACAATTCGCATGTGCCACTTTTTAAATTTGACAAAGAAATGAGAGAGTTATGGTCATCACAAGGCGACAGTCTTACTCATAGAGAAGAGTGTAGCCCTGGCCGACTTCGTTTTGAACATAACTCTCAATCCGACCGTTGGATCTTCAGGATCGAGAACTCGTTGGAAAGCTTGTCTTTTGAACTTGATGATACAGTGGTCGATTGTCAAATTTGGTCAAGGTTTGATCCCAACCTGTTACTCTCAAAGTGACGTCCTGTGCTGGCGGGAAGTGGCAGAACTTGGCTCTGATACCAAATGTTGGAACTTGAGGAGAGAGGGAGCCTTGGAGCAGCGAGCATGTGTGATTGGAAGGGCATCACTTGTGCTGAAGAATGGTTGTTCAATCACTCAAAATGATGGAGTACATATAGAGCTAGAGCTTGGGCAAGTCAGCCCTCTCACAAGGCACACCACTTAGCCATGGAGGCTAAGGCTCACACACTAGAGTCCACAATCTCATCCAAGGGAGGAAATCAGCCTAGCAATCAGGCTGACCACTCACACACGACCTAGAGAGCTAGAGAATGCTCTCATGGCACACTCCTAGTGGTCACATAACCCACATACCCATGGAGAATCGCCATGTGTCCATGGCTAGCACACAAGGATCTCACCTCACCTAAAAAGTAAGGAGAGGTACCTTTATCCTAGTCAGCACACTCTGACAAGGCAATCCTAAGACCAAGGACCTTTTTGGATATTTCTCCCATCAGGTCTTGATCCTGGACCTCTTGCCTTTTTCTTTTCTCAGGCTAAGGCATGGAGCCATCACCCATGCCCACCCAGAAATCGACGATCCATGACCCTCGAAACTTTGAAAATTCATATCTCCCAATCTGACCATTGGATCGGTTTCAAACTTAAGCCGTAGACATGATGCCACCTGATCTTTCCAATGGTGAAGTCGGATTGGCGACCGGAGCAGGCATCTGGTGCATTCCTGGAACTTGCTCCTGTCGACATGAAATTGAGCCAGATGGCTTCTTTCCCAACATCACCAAGGCTCAAAATGGAAGGTGTTGGCATTCTAAGAGTAGCCCAGCCTTTGGAGAGGCTGGAAGGACGCGCCAACTTCACGTTTTGGAAGATCCGTACCCGCCTCCTTTTGGAGGAGAGGGGCTTGTGGGAGGTGGTGAGCGGCGACGAGCCGGCTCCAGTTCCACGGTCAAGAGGCATCACTGCAGCGCAAGTGGTGGCGGGGAAGATGCCGCAAAAGGGTGCTGCTATTACGTGTTCTTCTGCAGCTGTACCAACAGCGTATGAGGAGTGGAAGATGAAAGACAGGCAGGCCTACACGCTTGTCAACACCATCTCCAACCCGCATCTTCAGTATGTGAGGGACAAGGCTAGTGCAAAAGAGGGGTGGGACACGTTGTGCAAGAAGTATGAGAGCAAGGATCCTGCATTCCTCATACTTTTGGAGGAAAAGATGATGGCGCTGAAAATACAGGGTGGTGAAGGGATGGAGGCGTAACTGGACAGGGCAAAGGAGCTGGCGCAGTTGCTGAGAGTGGCCGGCAACCCTGTGGAAAAGACGCGCTTCATCCTCCCCATGGTAAGGGGACTCTTATCCAGCTACGACACGGTGCGAGAGACGCTGGAGTGCCAGCCAACTCTCGACCTCGACTTCATTTGCACACACCTTGTATAAGTGGAATTGCGTCGCAATACAGCAAAGCGCAATGGCGACGGCATCAGTGAAGCAGCTTTTGTGGCCACCAGCTCACATAACCAATAATAGCAACATCAGTCTGGGCAGCAAAAAGGGAGAAAGAAGGACAAATGCCACTACTGCCAGAAAGAGGGACACTATAAAAAGGAGTATTTAAAACTCGAAAGGGATTAAAACGAGCAACAGCAGCAGCAGTCATCACAGCAGTAGCAGGAAAAGCAGTAGCAGCAGCAGTCATAGCAGCGTCAGCAGTAGTACCAACAGTAAAACCACGCAAGTGTGCACTACTTTGGTAACATGAATGTGGCATAGGAGGTGCGCGACCGTCTCTTCATGGCAAAGTCTGACATGTCGCAGGTGGAGAAGGCGGATCTCGCATGGTACAAGGACTCAGGATGTACCAAGAGCCTCACAGATCACAAGGAGTGGTTTACACAACTGTTGTCCATCCTTCCCAGTCGTATCGCTATGGGTGATGATCGGGTGGTGTATGCAGAGAGGATTGGGATTGTGGACATGTGGTTGGAGACCCCACGTGGCATTGAAGTGGGAGTGTTCCATGGCTTGCTGTATGTACCTGATGCTGCATTCAACCTCCTCTCAGTCTCCTCTCTTACAAATACAGGACTGCGCGTCGTCTTTGATGATGACTATGACTACATCCTCAATAAGGATACAGGAGAGGAGTTGGCCAGGTCAGTGAACGAGGGCGACATGTACCGCTTGCTGGGGGAAACTAAGATCGCGCATGAGCAGAGTGTTGCAGTAGTGGTGCACGCGACAGATGGCGAGACCTGGCATGAGCACTATGGCCACATCGACATGCGTGCCTTGCAGTAGCTTCAAGCAAAGTAGATGGTACGTGATCTCCCTACCATCTCTAACTTTGAGCAGCAGTTGTGCATCGGCTGTTTGGAGGGGAAGCAGCACCAGGAGGCATTCTCCAGAGCACGGGAGCGTGCGAAAGAGGTACTGGAGCTGGTCGACACGGACTTGTGCGGACTGATGCAGACCCAGAGCTTTGGAGGCTCTCGGTATTTCCTGACCTTCATTAATGATTTCAGCCGTTACGCTGCTGAGTACTTCCTTCCTTCCAAGGACTAGTGCTTTGACAGGTTCAAGGAGTTCAAGGCCATGGCGGAGAACCAGACTGGCAAGAAGATCAAGGCGCCGCGCAGCGATCGCGGTGGAGAGTACCTGAGTAAGGAGTTCTAGGACTACCTCGCAGCAGCTCGCATCAAGGCGCAGCGTACCGCGCCCTACTCACCGTAGCAGAATGGTGTAGCAGAATGCACCAACCGTACTTTTGTCGAGTCAGCACGCTGCATGCTACACGCGGCTCGGCTGACCTACGATTTCTGGGCTGAAGCCGTGAGCACTGCGGTCCACATCAAAAACCGTAGTCCAACTAAGGCGCTGGAGCAGATGACGCCGCACGAGGCGTAATTCGGCAAGAAACTGAGCGTGGGTCATCTCTGAGTATTTGGCAGCTTGGTGCACATGCACGTACCCAAGGACAAGCGGCAGAAATGGGACGCAAAGAGTGCGTAGATGCTCATGATTGGCTACGACGTTACAAGCAAGGCCTATCGCCTCTATGAGAGGGATACAGGCCACGTCATCATCTCCAGGGATGTTGTCTTCAACCAAAGCAACGTCATCGGCACCAATATTGTCTGTGAAGAGGCAGCAGAACCAGCAGCTAACGAGATAGTGGGAGCAGAAATCCTTCTTGACCTAGTCTCTCCTGATCCTTTCTCTACTGTGACAATGGGAGAATCACTCAACTCTCCCATGTCTGATGCTGCAGATACAACAGCCTCATCGGCAGAAGCAGAGGAGGGAGATGTAGCACCACCAGTAGTAGTAGTTGTGCCAGCAGTACCGCGCGCACTGCCCGCTAACGCTCCAGCACCAGGTCGTAGGTACCCTCTTAGGGTGCGTTACAAGCCTGGTGAGCACGGCCATTTCTGGATGCTGCAGAAACCAGAACAGATGAACGTTACAGTTGCAGCAGATTCAAATGAACCAACGTCATACAAGGAGGCCATGGCTGCACCGGATGTAGCAGATTGGGCACAAGCCTTGCAGCAGGAGATACAGTCGCAGCTGGACAACGGCACGTGGGAGCTGACTGAGCGTCCACCTGGACGTAAGGTGATCAAGAAGAAGCGGGGAGCAGATGTTAACCTTGAAAAGTACAAAGCGAGGCTGGTCGCCAAGGGCTACTCGCAGCAGGAGGGCATCGACTACACGGAAACTTTTGCCCCTGCTGCAACGTTTGCCTCTGTGCGCACGCTCCTCTCTTGTGCAACAGCTGAGGACTTCGAGGTTCATCACATGGATGTCAATACGACATTCTTGAATGGTGGCTTGGAGGAGGAGATCTGCTCCATGTAAATCTTTACATGGAGCAGTTGGAGCGCTTCGTCATGGATGGCCAGGAGCACCTGGTTTGGAAGCTGCAGAAGTCGCTGTATGGCCTCAAGTAAGCGTCACGTGCTTGGAAGTAGAAGTTGGATGCGACGTTGCAGTGCATGGCATTTGAGCGCAGCGAGTGTGACTACAGCGTGTATCGCTGGCAGCATGAGCATGAGATCCTCACCATCATTGTCTATGTCGATGACATGCTCCTCCTTTCCAACAGCATGTCTATAGTGTACGAGTTCAAGGAGGCCATGCAAGAGCGCTTCCAGATGTCTGATCTCGGGGAGGCGTCATACTTCCTCGGTATTCAGATAATGCGTGACCGCAAATCATGCCCACTCTCGTTGTAGCAGACCTGCTACATCAAGGATGTCTTGGAGCGGTTCGGCATGGCAGAGGCCAAATCCATCGGCACATCGCAAGAGACGCGGCAGTACCTCGTGAGCTTCAAAGGAGAAGCAAATGCAGCCGAGAGACAGAAGTACCAGAGCGCCGTCGGCAGTCTCATGTACCTGATGGTGGCAACCTGGTCGGACCTTGCACAGGCTGTGAGCGCTGTGAGCCAGCACATGGCTAATCCCGGACCGGAGTACCAGAAGGCAGTAAAGCGGATTTTCTGCTACCTTGCTGGAACAATCAAAGTTGGCATCACCTACAATGGCAACGACAACAGTACTCGGCTACACAGATGCAGATTGGGCTTCAAATTGTGAGACCCACAAGTCCATCTCTGGACATGTATTTCTCATGAAAAGAGGTGCCATCAGCTGGTGCAGCAAGTGGCAAGTGGTTGTGGTCACCTCGAGTACAGAAGCTGAGTACGTCTCTCTCAGGTTTGGAGCAAGGAAAGCAGTCTGGCTCCAGCGTCTCATGGCGGAGATGAGTGGGAGTGTAGCAGTCCTAGTTCCTGTGCGCGTCGACAACCAGAGCGCAATCGCACTCGCCAAGAATTCTGAGCACCATGCAGGCACTAAGCACATTGACATGACATATCACTTCATCAGGCGCATGGTGCAAAAGGTGCTATCAAGCTGGAGTTTACTCCAACGAGCAAGCAGGTCGCTGAAATCTGCACCAAGCGAGTGACCCGTGAGAAGTAGCAGTTCTACATGAAGGCATATGGAGTGTGCCATGAGAGCATTCTCTAGCTCTCTAGGGCGTGTGTGACTGGCCAGCCTGCTATCTAGGCTGGCCAGAGTACTCCATCATGATGTACTCCATCATTTTGAGTGATTAAAAAAAACCATTCTTCAGCATAAGTGATGCCCATCCATTCACAAATACTCGCTGCTCCAAGGCTCCCTCTCTCCTCAAGTTCCAACAATCAACAGGGGATTTTCAGAGATATGCCCTTTTGAAAACAAGGTATGCTTCTGCTCCTACTCCAGCTCACACCTGCCAGCTTGTAAACGGCGCTTCTCTTGAACGTACCAATGGAATGCAAATATTCTTGCACAAAAAGAAAACTTAGGAAAAAATTCAATTCGTATGTGCTACTTTTTAAATTTGACAAAGAAACGAGAGAGTTATGGTCATCTAAAGGCGACAATCTTACTCAGAGAGAAGAGTTTAGCCCTGGCTGACCTTGTTTTGAGCCAAACTTCAATCCGACCGTTAGATGTTTGCGATATTTAGCTCGTTTGAAAGCTTGTCTTTTGAACTTGAAAATCAAGCATTAGATAGTCAAATCTGGTGAAGGTTTGATCCTCACGTGTCACTTTCAAAGTGACGGCCTGTGCTGGCTGAAAGTGGTAGAACTTGGCTCTGATACTAAGCGTTGGAACTAGAGGAGAGGGTGAGCTTTGGAGCAGGGAGCATTTGAAACTAGAAAGGCATGACTTGTGCTAAAGAATGGTTGTTGAATCACTCAAAATGATGGAGTACATATAGAGCTAGAGCTTGGGAAAGTCAGCCCTGTCACAAGCCACACCACTTAGCGATGGAGGCTAAGGTTCACACACTAGAGTCCATAGTCTCACACAAGAGAGGAAATCAGCCTAGAAATCAGGCGGACTACTCACACACGACCTAGAGAGCTAGGAATTGCTCTCATGGCACACTCCTAGTGGTCACATAACCCACAATCCCATGGAGAATCGCCATGCGTCCATGGCTAGCACACAAAGATCTCACCTTACCTTAAAAGTGAGGAGAGGTTCCTTTTTCCTAGTCAACACACTCTGACACGGCAACCAAAGAATGTAGGACCTTTTTTGGATATTTTTGCCATCAGGTCTTGACCCTGGATCTCTTGCCTTTTTCTTTTCTCCGGCTAAGGCATGGAGCCATCGCCCATGCTCACCTTGACTTCGACGGTCGACGACCCCGAATACTTCAAAAATTCATATCTCCCAATCCGAATGTTGGATCGGCCTCAAACGTGGATCGTAGAGATTTTGCCACTTGTTCTTCTTAATGGTGAATATGGATTGACGATCGGACTAGGCATCTGGTACTTTCCTGGAACTTGCTCGTGTGGACCTGAAACATGTTGAGAAAGAAGCCATATGGCTCAGTTTCAGGTCCACAGGAGCAAGTTCCAGGAAAGTACCATACACCTGCTCCGATCGTCAATCCGACTTCACCATTGGAAAGATCAGGTGGAAAAATGTCTACGGTCCAAGTTTGAGGCCGATCCAACGGTCGGATTGGGAGATATGAATTTTCGAAGTTTCGGGGGTCATGGACCGTCGATGTCTGGGTGGGCATGGGTGATGNCTCCATGCCTTAGCCTGAGAAAAGAAAAAGGCAAGAGGTCCAGGGTCAAGACCTGATGGGAGAAATATCCAAAAAGGTCCTTGGTCTTAGGATTGCCTTGTCAGAGTGTGCTGACTAGGATAAAGGTACCTTTCCTTACTTTTTAGGTGAGGTGAGATCCTTGTGTGCTAGCCATGGACACATGGCGATTCTCCATGGGTTTGTGGGTTATGTGACCACTAGGAGTGTGGCATGAGAGCATTCTCTAGCTCTCTAGGTCGTGTGTGAGTGGTCAGCCTGATTGCTAGGCTGATTTCCTCCCTTGTATGAGATTATGGATTCTAGTGTGTGAGCCTTAGCCTCCATGGCTAAGTGGGGTGGCTTGTGAGAGGGCTGACTTGCCCAAGCTCTAGCTCTATATGTACTCCATCATTTTGAGTGATTGAACAACCATTCTTCAGCACAAGTGATGCCCTTCCAATCACACATGCTCGCTGCTCCAAGGCTCCCTCTCTCCTCAAGTTCCAACAAAACAAAGCCGAATGGCTCCTTTCCCAACAGTTGTGATATTTGCTATGCTGTGAAATCAGTGAGCAGGTTTGTGGCCAGTCCAGGAGTACAGCACTGGCAAGCAGTCAAGCACATCATGTGCTATATACACAAGACCCCACTCATAGGACTCTCGTGTGGAGGCCAAGAAGGATGTGACCCGCTGCGGCTGGTGTGCTATACAAACGCTTACTGGGAGGAAGAATTGATGACACAAAGTCCACCTCGGGCTTTGTGTGCCTCTTAAACGGTACCGTAGTCTCTTGGGCAACAAGAGCGCATCAATAACAAGAGCGCATCACAACGAGAGTACCATGAAAATGGCACAGGATGATGTCATCTCCTTGCGGACCAAGCACATTGACAGCAGGTACCACTACTCACGCGACCTGGTTGCAAAGGAGATCGTGGACCTGGAATATTTAGGGACAAGGAAGACGCGTGCAAATTGCATGACAAAGGCGCTGGACAGCGAATTGCACTCTACAGGTACTCGAGGCATCGGTATGGTCTACGCAACGGACAAAGACTAAGGCCAAGAATGCTAAAGAGGGGAGAGATCTCACACCTAATGGAGAGAGGTGCAACGGAGAGTTTTATGACCTGATATGCTCCTTGTCCAAGGCTGATATTTGGACAGGCAGGAGACGGACTAGGCATGCACTACTACCTTGGAGTAAGTCCCCTAAGTCTGGTCCAAATAGACAAGGCATGCACTGCTCCTTTGGAGCAATTCCCCTTGGTCTAATATGGATAGTATAACTAACTCCTTGTGGCTTAGACGTTCTCGAGTTTCTCTCTAGAGGGAAAGGTCACTGGGTCAAATAGCTTCCCCATGACTAATTTTCTTTGTGACCAAAAGGGAGAGAGGAAACTTCTAATAGACATCGTAGAATATTCCAATGTTCTTCTTGATGGTTGGTGCCTCTTGGCAGTCACAGGGAGCGCCATGTAGGCAAGGGGGATGACGAAATCCAGATTGCCCCAAAGTGGCTCATCCAAGGAGCCAGTACGCGCCTAGGCTAAAAACTGGCTCTAAGACTATAAGTACATGTCAATTGCCTGTCATTGAGCACAGTTCTTACCTTTGAGACTCCTCATAGACTTGTCCACCAAAGCAGACACCAAAGAAGCTTTGGTTGGTCTAAGCTCCTGGAGTTCGCTTCTCACGCGTAAGTGACCAGGAGCTAAGGACACTGTGCAAGGAAGTGAATCCTATGACATGCTCGGAATGGAACCTTGGTTCTGAGGGTGATATCATCTCTTGGTTGCAATACCAAGAGCGAAAGGGAACCATTGTGTCAGAACCCGTTTTTTAGACTGTCACCAAAAGCAGGTTGACATAGGGATTTTGGGCCCATATTGAGTAGTTGTGAGGCACATTTTTGCGCACTCTCTCGTCCTCTCTGTCTTACAGCGCGCATCACCTCCATCAGCTCCATCAGCTCCATCAGCTCCATCTGCTCCATATGCTCTCTCAGTTCCCATGGCGGGTGCTGGCAGTTAGCAAACAAGGGCCAAGGATAAGCTCTTCGCTTGGAGGTACAATCCTTGGACCCTAATCGGGATAAGCTTTGCCCTTGGAGGTACAATCGTGGATTCGCTAGTGTGCCTTCTTCTCCGTTTGTAGGTGATCAACAGCTAAGGGGTAAGTGATGGATCTAGCCTTACAAACCAATAGAAGACAACAGACTATATCAGCCTACATTGGCCTCAACAAAGCGGAGAAGAAGAGAAGTAAAGAAGTAGTTGATGACACCTGCGACGCTCACTCTTGAGCGTGTGAATGGTGGGATGTCAAAGTTCACAGGATTTGGTTTTCCTTGTCGAGACGGCAATTTGAGATTGTCATGAGGGTGCGTGGCTACTTGAAGATGTTCCTTGGAGAAGAGGTTGAACCTCCAAAAACAGATCAAGGATATGAAGCGTAGAATGTCAAAATTGACATGGCATTTGCGATTCTTGTGACATCAGTGCATGAGTCACGGCATGTCCACCTCCAAGGTATTACACATGCATCAAAGGCTTATGAGAAGCTTCCACATTTACACGAATGAACGATTCTTGCAAATTGCCTCTTCATCCTTCAAAAGCTGATTTTGATGAGGGTGAGCGAGGGAGAGTCGATTCCGGATATCCTCGCAGTTTGAAGGACAGATGCAGCAAGTGACCCAAATGAACTGGGAAATCAACACCAACATGCACGCCATAATCCTCCTCATGGCACTACCTGAAAGCTAGAGTCCTCTGATCACCGTCTTTGATGGTTGCAAGGAGGAGGATTTGGCGTATGAAGCAGTGTGCTCTCGCACACTAAACATGCGCAACGAGGCCATGTGTTGCAGCGGCAGTGAGGCCAGCATTTCAGCCTATGTTGTACACTACGGTGGTCATAACAACAACTCCTCTTGTGGTCATGAGAGCAGCGGAAGTGGTGGCGGTGGAGGAAAAGGCAATGGAAATAGTTCAAAGCGTCGCGGGAAGTGGCGTAACAATGGCAAGCATGGACACTGGCCACGGGAGTGCAAGGCTCCCAAGAAGGAACAACTTGATCATGGAGGTAGACATGAGGGCAAAAGAAAGGGTAAGGAGTTGACAAAAATGATAGTTGAGAGCGTACTGGCAACCAAGGGAGGCATTCCTCAAGCGTGGAGCCTATGGACTTGACTTTGGCACGAACCACTACTCTTCAATGGAGAAGGATGGATTCATCTCCATTGGGGACACTGAACGTCGCTTCATGTGTACCAACGGCAGCCGTATTCATGCACAAGGCGAAGGAGATAAGTTGATCAGCATCAAGGTGAACAGTGCTGAAAAGGATTTGAAACTCGAGAACGTCGTCTACATGCGGTGCTTTCCGACAAACCTCCTTTCAGTGTAAAAAATCACGGATCACGACATGACGATCGTCTTCACGGAGGAGGATGCCGTGTTTGGCAAGAACAAGGACTTCAAGATCTCCTCTCTTAAGGAGAGTCCATTCCCATAGGTCCCAAGAGTTGATGCGTGTCAACCTGCCTGAGGCGAAGGTCTAGAAAACATGTTCCGATTCTATACTTCCTGCCGACCGCTCTTGGTATTGCAACCAAGAGATGATATCACTCTCAGAGCCAAGGTTCCACACTCAGCAATTCATAGGAATTTCTTCATTGCACTATGTCCTTAGAACCTGGTCACTTTTGCGCAAGGAACGAAGTCCTGGGACTTGGACCAACCAATGCTTCTTTAGTGTCTGCCTCTGGCGGACAACTCTGTGAGGAGTCTCAAAGGTAAGAACTGTACTCAATGACAAGCAACTGAAAGGTTGTTATAGTCCTAGAGCCAGCCTTGTTGGATCTGGAGGAGAGAGATAGCCTTGGAGCAGCGAGCATGTGTGATTGGAAGGGCATCACTTGTGCTGAAGAATGGTTGTTGAATCACTCAAAATGATGGAGTAAATATAGAGCTAGAGCTTGGACAAGTCAGCCCTCTCACAAGCCACACCACTTAGCCATGGAGGCTAAGGCTCACACAGTAGAGTCCATAATCTCACACAAGGGAGGAAATCAGCCCAGCAATCAGGCTGACCACTTACATACAACCTAGAGAGCTAGATAATGCTGTCATGGCACACTCCTAGTGGTCACATAACCCACAAACCCATGAAGAATCGTCATGTGTCCATGGCTAGCACACAAGGATCTCACCTCACCTAAAAAGTGAGGACAGGTACCTTTATCCTAGTCAGTACAATCTTACAAGGCAATCTCAAGACCAAGGACCTTTTTGGATATTTCTCCCATCAGGTCTTGACACTGGACCTCTTGCCTTTATTCTTTTCTCAGGCTAAGGCATGGAGCCATCACCCATGCCCACCAAGAGATCGACGGTCCATGATCCCCCAAACTTCAGAAATTCATATCTCCCAATCCGATTGTTGGATCCGCCTCAAACTTGGACCGTAGACATTTTGCCACCTGATCTTTCCAATGGTGAAGTCCGATTGACGATCAGAGTAAGCATCTGGTACTTTCCTGGAACTTGCTCCTATGGACCTGAAACTTAGCAAGATGGCTCATTTTCCAATAATCTCCCACTTTGCCGCAATCAGACTCGGTTGAGTCGACATGCCTTCATGGAGAACTCCTGCTTCTCACGGGTCACTAGCTTGGTACAAAAAACAGCGACCTGCTTGCTGGTTGGAATAAACTCCAACTTGATAGCACCCTATTGCATTATATGCCTGATGAAGTGATATGCGATGTCAATGTGCTTGGCGTGTGCATGGTGCTCAGGATTCTTGGCGAGTGCGATTGCGTTCTGGTTGTCGACGCGCACAGAGCCGCCATGAGACGCTGAAGCCAAACTTCTTCCTTGGCTCCAAAACTGAGAGAGAGGTACTCAGCTTCTGTGCTCGAGGTGGCCACGACCACCTGCCGCTTGCTGCACTAGCTGATGGCACCTCCATGCATAAGAAACACATGTCCAGAGATGGACTTGCGGGTCTCAGGATTTTAAGCCCAATCTGTATTTGTGTAGCCGATGATGCTGTTGTTGTTGCCGTTGTAGGTGATGCCGATGTTAATGTTTCCAGCAATAGCGGAAGATCCGCTTCATTGCCTTCTGGTGCTCCTCTCCGGGATTAGTTATGTGCTGGCTCACAGCGCTCACAGCATGTGCGAGGTCCGGCCTGGTTGCCACCATCAAATACATGAGACTGCCGACGGTACTCTGGTACTTGTGCCGCTTAGCTGCATTTGCTTCTCCACTGAAGCTCACGAGGTACTGTTACGACTCGAGCGGCGTGTCGATGGGTTTGGCCTCTGCCATGCCGAACTACTGCAGGACGTCCTTGATGTAGCGACTCTACGATAGCGAGAGAGCGTGATTTGCAGTCACGCTCGATCTGGATGCCGAGGAAGTATGACGCCTCCCCGAGATCAGACATCTAGAAGCGCTCCTGCATGGCTTCCTTGAACTCCCGCAGTGCAGGCATGCTGTTGGAAAGGAGGAGTATGTCATCCACATACACAATGATGATGAGGATCTCATGCTCATGCTATTAGCGATATACGTTGTAGTCACACTCGCTGTGCTCAAACTCCATGTACTGCAAATCCGCATCCAACTTCTCGTTCCAAGCACGCGACGCTTGCTTGAGGCCATGCAACGACTTCTGCAGCTTGCAAACCAAGTGCTCTTGGCCATCCATGAAGAATCCCTGCGGCTGCTCCATGTAGATCTCCTCCAAGTCACCATTCAAGAATGCTGTCTTGACATCCATGTGGTGAACCTTGAAGTCCTCGGCTACTACATAAGACAGGAGCGTGCGCACAGAGACAAACTTTGCAACAGGAGCAAAAGTTTGTGTAATCGATGTCCTCTTGCTGCAAGGAGCCCTTGGCAACTAGCCTCGCCTTGTACTTTTCCAGGTTACCATCTGATCCCCGCTTCTTCTTGAACACCTACTTGCACTTGATCACCTTACGTCCAGGTGGATGCTCAGTCAGCTCCCACGTGCCGTTCTCCACCTGCAACTCTATCTTCTGCTGCACGGCTTGCGCCCAATGTGCTGCATCCGTTACAGCCATGGCCTCCTTCTATGACGTTGGCTCACACATAATGTTGGTGCCAATGACGTTGCTCTTGTTGAAGACGACATCCTTGGAGATGATGACGTGGCATGTATCCCTCTTGTAGAGGCAATACGCCTTGCTTACCACGTCGTAGCCAATCATCAGCATCTGCGCGCTCTTCGCGTCCCACTTTTGCCGCTTCTCCTTTGGCACGTATATGTGCGCCATGCTGCCAAATGCGCGAAGATGACCCACGCTCGTCTTCTTACCGTACCACTCCTCCTACAGCGTCATCTGCTCCAGGGCCTTGTTTGGACTGCGGTGCTTGTTGGAACTTGAGGAGAGAGGGAGCCTTGGAGCAGCGAGCATGTGTGATTAGAAGGGCATCACTTGTGCTGAAGAATGGTTGTTCAATCACTCAAAATGATGGAGTACATATAGAGCTAGAGCTTGGGTAAGTCAGCCCTCTCACAAGCCACACCACTTAGCCATGGAGGCTAAGGCTCACACACTAGAGTCCATAATCTCACACAAGGGAGGAAATCAGCCTAGCAATCAGGCTGACCACTCACACACGACCTAGAGAGCTAGAGAATGCTCTCATGGCACACTCCTAGTGGTCACATAACCCACAAACCCATGGAGAATCGCCATGTGTCCATGGCTAGCACACAAGGATCTCACCTCACCTAAAAAGTAAGGAGAGGTACCTTTATCCTAGTCAGCACACTCTGACAAGGCAATCCTAAGACCAAGGACCTTTTTGGATATTTCTCCCATCAGGTCTTGACCCTGGACCTCTTGCCTTTTTCTTTTCTCAGGCTAAGGCATGGAGCCATCACCCATGCCCACCCAGACATCGACGGTCCATGACCCCCGAAACTT
>SZWC01005650.1:13921-30354 GCA_023375785.1 Penium margaritaceum | reverse complement strand
ACGACCACCTGCCGCTTGCTGCACCAACTGATGGCCCCACCATTCATGAGGAACACATGTCCAGAGATGGACTTGCGGTCCTCAGGGTTTGAAGCCCAATCTGCGTCTGTGTAGCCGATGATGCTGTTGTCATTGCCGTTGTAGGTGATGCCGATGTTGATGGTTCCAGCAAGGTAGCGGAAGATCCGCTTCACTGCCTTCTGGTGCTCCGGTCCGGGATTAGCCATGTGCTGGCTCACAGCGCTCACAGCCTGTGCGAGGTCCGGCCTGGTTGCCACCATCAGGTACATGAGACTGCCGACGGCGCTCTGGTACTTTTGCCGCTCAGCTGCATTTGCTTCTCCATTGAAGCTCACGAGGTACTGCCGCGTCTCCAGCGGCGTGCCGATGGGTTTTGCCTCTGCCATGCCGAACCGCTGCAAAACATCCTTGATGTAGCGGCTCTGCTGCAGCGAGAGAGAGCGTGACTTGCGGTCACGCGTGATCTGGATACCAAGGAAGTATGATGCTTCCCCGAGATCAGACATCTGGAAGCGCTCCTGCATGGCTTCCTTGAACTCCTGCAGTGCAGACATGCTGTTGGAAAGGAGGAGCATGTCATCCACATAGACAATGATGATGAGGATCTCATGCTCATGCTGCCAGCGATACACGCTGTAGTCACACTCGCTGCGCTCAAACCCCATGCACTGCAACGCCGCATCCAACTTCTGGTTCCAAGCACGCGACGCTTGCTTGAGGCCGTACAGCGACTTCTGCAGCTTGCAGACCAGGTGCTCCTGGCCATCCATGACGAACCCCTCCGGCTGCTCCATGTAGATCTCCTCCTCCAAGTCACCATTCAAGAATGCCGTCTTGACATCCATGTGGTGAACTTCAAAGTCCTCAGCTGCTGCATAAGAGAGGAGCGTGCGCACAGAGGCAAACTTTGCGACAGGGGCAAATGTTTCTGTGTAGTCGATGCCCTCCTGCTGCGAGTAGCCCTTGGCGACCAGCCTCGCCTTGTACTTTTCCAGGTTACCATCTGCTCCCCGCTTCTTCTTGAACACCCACTTGCACTTGATCACCTTACGTCCTGGTGGACGCTCAGTCAGCTCCCACGTGCCGTTGTCCAGCTGCGACTGTATCTCCTGCTGCACGGCTTGCGCCCAATCTGCTGCATCCGGTGCAGCCATGGCCTCCTTGTATGACGCTGGCTCATTTGAATCTGCTGCAACTGCGACGTTCATGTGTTCTGGTTTCTGCAGCATCCAGAAATGGCCGCGCTCACCAGGCTTGTAACGCACCCTAAGAGGGCACCTGCGACCTGGTGCTGGAGCGTTAGCGGGCGGCTGGCGCGGTGCTGCTGGCACAACTGCTGCTGCTGGTGGTGCTACATCTCCCTCCTCTGCTTCTGCCGATGAGGCTGTTGTATCTGCAACATCAGACATGGGAGAGTAGAGTGATTCTCCCACTGTCACAGTAGAAGAAGGATCGGGAGAAAGTGGGTCAGGAAGAATTTCTGCTCCAACCGTCTCGTCAGCTGCTGGTTCTGGTGCCTCTTCACACACGATGTTGGTGCCGATGACGTTGCTCTCATTGAAGACGACATCCCTGGAGATGATGACGTGGCCTGTATCCCTCTCGTAGAGGCGATACGCCTTGCTTGCCACGTCGTAGCCAATCATCAGCATCTGTGCACTCTTCGCGTCCCACTTTTGCCGCTTCTCCTTTGGCACGTGCATGTGCGCCAAGCTGCCAAACGCGCGAAGATGACCCACGCTCGGCTTCTTGCCAAACCACGCCTCGTACGGCGTCATCTGCAACAGGGCCTTGGTTGGACTGCGGTTCTTGATGTAAACTGCAGTGCCCACGGCTTCAGCCCAGAAGTCGTAGGTCAGCCGAGCCGCGTGCAGCATGGAGCGCGCCGACTCCACAATGGTACGGTTGGCGCGTTCTGCTACACCGTTCTGCTGCGGCGAGTACGGCGCGGTACGCTGCGCCTTGATGCCAGCTGCTGCGAGGTAGTCTTGGAATTCCTTGCTTAGATATTCTCCACCGCGATCGCTGCGCAGCGCCTTGATCTTCTTGCCAGTCTGGTTCTCCACCATGGCCTTGAACTCCTTGAACCTGTCAAAGCACTGGTCCTTGGAGGAAAGGAAGTATACAGCAGTGTAACGGCTGAAATCATCAATGAAGGTGAGAAAATACCTAGAGCCTCCAAAGCTCTGGGTCTGCATTGGTCCGCACAAGTCCGTGTGAACCAGCTCCAACACCTCTTTTGTACGCTCCCCTGCTCCAGAGAACGCCTCGCGGTGCTGCTTCCCCTCCAAACAGCCGATGCACAACTGCTGCTCAAAGTTAGATATGGTTGGCAGGTCACGCACCATCTGCTTTGCTTGAAGCTGCTGCAAGGCGCGCATGCCAATGTGCCCGTAGCGCGCATGCCAGATCTCGCCATCTGTCGCCTGCACCACTGCTGCAAGACTCTGTTCACGCGGGATCTTGGTCGCCCCCAGCAGGCGGTACATGTCGCCCTCCTTCACCGACTTGGCCAACTCCTCTCCTGTTTCCTTGTTGAGGATGTAGCCATAGTCATCATCGAAGACAACGCGCAGTCCTGTGTTTGTGAGAGAGGACACTGAGAGAAGGTTGAACGCAGCATCAGGCACATACAGCACGCCATGGAAAACTCCCACTTCAATGCCACGCGGGGTCTCCAACCACATCTCCACAATCCCAATCCCCTCAGCATACACCACCCGATCATCACCTAAAGCAATCGGCCGAGGAGGAATGGAGAGCAGCTGTGTGAACCACTCCTTGTGGTGCGTCAGACTCTTGGTACACCCCGAGTCCTTGTACCACGCCAGATCCGCCTTTTCCTTCTGCGACATGTCAGACTTCGCCATGAAGAGGCGGTCGCGCACCTCCTTGGCGACGTTCATGTTGCCAAAATGGCGCACGCTAGTCTGGTTCTGCTGCTGCTGCTGCTGCTGCTGCCGTTGCTGTGACTGCTGCTGCTGTTGCTGTGGAGATTGCTGCTTTTGCTGCTGCTGCTGCTGCTCCTTCTGGTCCCTCTTAAACTTGAAGCACTCTTTCTTGTAGTGCCCCTCTTTCTGGCAATAGTGGCACTTGCCCTTCTTCTTGCCTCTCTGCTGCCCGGACTGCTGCTGCTGCTGGTTGCGTGAGCCCATGGCCATGAAAGCTGCTTCACTGCTGCTGCTGCCGCCATTGCGCTTTGCTGCATTGCGACGCAGTTCCACCTGCACCAAGTGCGTGCAGATGAAGTCGAGGTCGAGAGTCGGCTGGCACTCCAACGTCTCTCGCACCGTGTCGTAGCTGGTTGGGAGTCCCCTCAGCAAGAGGAGAATGAAGCGCGTCTCTTCCACAGGATTGCCAGCCGCTCTCAGTTGCTTTGCCAGCTCCTTTGCCCTGTCCAGATACGCCTCCATCCCTTCACCACCCTGCATTTTCAGCGCCATCATCTTTTCCTCCAAAAGCATGAGGAATGCAGGATCCTTGCTCTCATACTTCTTGCACAACGTGTCCCACCCCTCCTTTGCAGTAGCCTTGTCACTCACGTACTGAAGATGCGGGTTGGAGATGGTGTTAACAAGCAACCTGTAGGCCTGCCTGTCCTTCTTCTTCCACTCCTCGTACGTCGCTGGTACAGCTGCAGAAGAACCCGCATCNACAACGCCAGCTGCTGCCATTTTGAGCCTTGGTGATGCTCAGCGCTGCCCTTGGATGGCGGCGCTACCCCTGCTTCTGCTGCTGCTTCTGCCAGAAATCTGTCTGACAAAAAATGGACTGTACATGCCAGAAGACTAGGAATTTTGAAAAACTGAGCCCACCACTGGAAAATTCAGCTCAAAACCTTTCAGATCGACCCATAAAACAGGGTCATCAACAGGGGATTTTGAAAGATATGCCCTCTTGAAAACAGGGTATGCTTCTGCTCCTACTCCAACTCAGACCAGCCAGTTTGTAAACGACGTTTCTCCCAAACGAATGGATGGAATGCAAATATTTTTGCACCAATGAAAAGCTTAGGAAAAATACTACAATTCGCATGTGCAACTTTTAAATTTGACAAAGAAATGAGAGAGTTATGGTCATCACAAGGCGACAGTCTTACTCATAGAGAAGAATGTAGCCCTGGCCGACCTCGTTTTGAGCATAACTCTCAATCCGACCGTTGGATCTTCGGGATCTTGGGCTCGTTGGAAAGCCCGTCTTTTGAACTTGAAAGTCAAGTGGTTGACTGTCAAATTTGGTGACGGTTTGACCCCAACCCGTCACTCTCAAAGTGACGGCCTGTGCTGGCTGGAAGTGGCAGAACTTGGCTCTGATACCAAATGTTGGAACTTGAGGAGAGAGGGAGCCTTGGAGCAGCGAGCATGTGTGATTGGAAGGGCATCACTTGTGCTGAAGAATGGTTGTTCAATCACTCAAAATGATGGAGTACATATAGAGCTAGAGCTTGGGCAAGTCAGCCCTCTCACAAGCCACACCACTTAGCCATGGAGGCTAAGGCTCACACACTAGAGTCCATAATCTCACACAAGGGAGGAAATCAGCCTAGCAATCAGGCTGCCCACTCACACACGACCTAGAGAGCTAGAGAATGCTCTCATGGCACACTCCTAGTGGTCACATAACCCACAAACTCATGGAGAATCGCCATGTGTCCATGGCTAGCACACAAGGATCTCACCTCACCTAAAAAGTAAGGAGAGGTACCTTTATCCTAGTCAGCACACTCTGACAAGGCAATCCTAAGACCAAGGACCTTTTTGGATTTTTCTCCCGTCAGGTCTTGACCCTGGACCTCTTGCCTTTTTCTTTTCTCAGGCTAAGGCATGGAGCCATCACCCATGCCCACCCAGACATCGACAGTCCATGACCCCCGAAACTTCGAAAATTCGTATCTCCCAATCCGACCGTTGGATCGGCCTCAAACTTGGACCGTAGACATTTTGCCACCTGATCTTTCCAATGGTGAAGTCGGATTGGCGATCGAAGCAGGCATCTGGTACTTTCCTGGAACTTGCTCCTATGGACCTGAAACTGAGCCAGATGGCTCCTTTCCCAACACTGCTTACGCCCAAAAGTCGTAGGTGAGCCGAGCCGCGTGCAACATGGAGCGCACCGACTCAACGATGGTGCGATTGGCACGTTCTGCTACGTCGTTCTACTATAACGAGTATGGCGCGGTGGGCTGCGCCTTGATGCCTACTGCTGCGAGGTAGTCTTGAAACTCCTTACTCAGGTACTCTCCACCGCGGTCGCTGCGCAGCGCCTTGATTTTCTTGCCAATCTGGTTCTCCACCATGGCCTTGAACTCCTTGAACCTGTCAAAGCACTGGTCCTTGGAGGAAAGGAAGTACACAGCAGTGTAACGGCTGAAATCATCAATGAAGGCGAGAAAATATCTAGAGCATCCAAAGCTCTGGGTCTGCATTGGGCCACACAAGTCTGTGTGGATTAGCTCCAGTCACTCCTTTGCGCGCTTCCTTGCTCTAGAGAACGCCTCCCGGTGCTGCTTCCCCTCCAAGTAGCCGATGGACAACTGATGCACATCGGGTCTTGACCCTGGACCTCTTGCCTTTTTCTTTTTTCAGGCTAAGACATGGAGCCATCACCCATGCCCACCAAGACATCGACGGTCCATGACCCCCAAAACTTCGACAATTCATATCTCTCAATCCGACCGTTGGATCAGTCTCAAACTTGGCCACTGGACATTTTGCTACCTGATCGATGATCGAAACAAGCATCTGGTACTTTCCTGGAACTTGCTCCTGTGGACCTTAAACTCAGCCAGATGGCTCCTTTTCCAACAAGCCTCTAGCCCCTTTGGGGGCAATCTGGATTGCATCATCCCCTTGCTTATAAGGCGCTCCCTGTGACCGCCAAGTGGCGCCAACCACCACAAAGGACCTTGGAATGTTCTAAGCTATCCATTAGAACCTTCGTGTCACCCGTTTGGTCACAAAAAAAAATTGGTACTTGGCGGGGATTTGACCCAGTGACCACTTGCTCTACATACTAACTTTGGAACATCTAAGCTACTAGGAGTTGTCCTAGGTAGTGTTTTCTGGCTATACTATCCAGATTAGACCGAGGAAACTTGCTCCAAAGGAGTAGTGCATGCCTTGTCTATCTGGACAAGACTTAGGGGACTTACTCCAAGGGAGCAGTGCATGCCTAGTCTGTCCTGTGCCTGTCTCAATATCACCCACGGACAAGGAGCATATCAGGTCATGAATGGGCTTTACGTGGTGCAAACCAAACCCATACAAACTACAAATGAGGGACATGTGGCAGTTGATAAAACCAAGTCTCCAAAGCCTGATGTTGCACCACAAGCCGTCACCATGACGACCAACACCACCGACAGAGATGGTGAGATGTGGCATAGGCGGTTTGGCCATGTGGCCGACAAGACACTGCAAGCTGTGCAGCAGCACGAAGTGGTTCATGGGATGGAGGGAAGCAAGGCCAAGGATGAGGAAAAGTGCAAAAAGCTGTGTGAACCATGCTGCTAAGGAAACGCAAAAAAAAACCCTTTCAGCGTAATGGACAACGTGCAACAACAATCTTTGACCTGATTTACTCTAACGTGTGTGCACCATTCCGTACTCCTTCGAACGGTGGCAATAGGCATTTCTTGACCTTCATCGATGAACACAGTCGCAAGATGCGGATCTATTTCCTCAAGACGAAGGGAGAGGTCAAGGAGAACCTGCAAGAGTTTGTCGCGATGATAGAGCGGCATACAAGCAAGAAGGTCAAGGCACTACGCACAGACAATGGTGGTGAGTACAAGGCATACAAAGGTTGGTTGAGCTAACACAGCATCAACCACCAAACCACCATGCCTCACACCCCCAGAGCAATGGCGTTGCCGAGCGAATGAACCAGACTATCCTCGGCATGACACGAAGCATGCTCTTTGACGCCAAACTCCCACCTCGTTTCCGGACTGAAGCTGGAAGTGCTGTAGTGCTTCCTACCTTGTCAATCTCACTCCGTCAGCCGTGCTTCGACGGTGTGGTAAGAAGTGACAAGAGAAGTACCTCACAACGCCACAGGAGGCTTGGTCAGTGAAGAAGACACATGTTTCACACTTGAGGGTCTTTGGCTGTACAGCTAGGGCAAAGGTCCAAGCAGGAGAAGGAAGCAGCAAGCTAGATGCACGTGCTTGTAAATATGTAATGGTCAGATACAACACTGCACACAAGGCGTACAAACTTAGGGACCAAACGGCTGGAAAGCTCATCACAAGCCAAGATGTCGAGTTTGATTAAAGGACGCTTGGCAAGGGAGAGTCGTAGGATCCATTCTATGCTCCTTAATGAGGAGAGTGTTGGAACTTGAGGAGAGAGGGAGCCTTGGAGCAGCGAGCATGTGTGATTGGAAGGGCATCACTTGTGCTGAAGAATGGTTGTTCAATCACTCAAAATGGTGGAGTACATATAGAGCTAGAGCTTGGGCAAGTCAGCCCTCTCACAAGCCACACCACTTAGCCATGGAGGCTAAGGCTCACACACTAGAGTCCATAATCTCACACAAGGGAGGAAATCAGCCTAGCAATCAGGCTGACCACTCACACACGACCTAGAGAGCTAGAGAATGCTCTCATGGTACACTCCTAGTGGTCACATAACCCACAAACCCATGGAGAATTGCCATGTGTCCATGGCTAGCACACAAGGATCTCACCTCACCCAAAAAGTAAGGAGAGGTACCTTTATCCTAGTCAGCACACTCTGACAAGGCAATCCTAAGACCAAGGACCTTTTTGGATATTTCTCCCATCAGGTCTTGACCCTGGACCTCTTGCCTTTTTCTTTTCTCAGGCTAAGGCATGGAGCCATCACCCATGCCCACCCAGACATCGACGGTCCATGACCCCCGAAACTTTGAAAATTCATATCTCCCAATCCGACCGTTGGATCGGCCTCAAACTTGGACCGTAGACATTTTGCCACCTGATCTTTCCAATGGTGAAGTCGGATCGGCGATCGGAGCAGGCATCTGGTACTTTCCTGGAACTTGCTCCTGTGGACCTGAAACTGAGCCAGATGGCTCCTTTTCCAACAGAGAGTGGGTTGTGTTGCTCGATTCAGGTGATCAGGCACCAAAAAATTGGCAGGTGGTGCTAGTGAAGGATGGTACTACTAGGAGAGGAGTTGTGGAGGCTGACACAATGACGGACTCTGACATTATGTCTGAGTCGTCTAAGGCCTCTAAAACAAACTCTGAGGCTGATTCACTGGCAGTGCAAGAGCAACAGTGGCAACTAAGCTTTGAAGCACCACCACAACACTCTGGCGTAGTACGCGCCAGAAGAAACCTCGGTCCAAGTACGATGTCTAGAGTGCCAAATGGAACGGATTGAACTGGTCATGCTTGGATCAGGGAGAGCCTGTGACTGTAACGCAGGTTATGAACATGCGAGATGCGGCCAAATGGAAGGAGGCAGTGGTTAGTGAACTCGCATTCAATGAAGAGAACGGAATATGGGTTTTGGTAGACAGGCCCCCAAATGCACACATGGTGGGGTCAAAGTGGGTACTCCGAAAAAAGTCCAAATATGATGGTACTATCGATAAGTATAAGGCAAGAGTTGTGGCAAAGGGGTTTTCCCAGCGTGCAGGCTCATTCTATGAGGAGACCTTTGCGTCCGTCGTCACCTATGCATCTATCGTATCCATGTTGGGCATCGCTGCTGCAAAAGATCTAAAGGTCCACCAGATCGATGTCAAGACAGCTTTCCTCTACAGGAAGCTAGACTAAAAAATGCTGATGGAAGTGCACGAGGGAGTGAAAGCTCCAGAGGGCAAGGTTTGCAAACTGGTCAAAGCACTCTAAGGGCTGAAACAGGCTCCAAGGATATGGTACAAGGAGATGGACGACTTTATGGTCGGGCTAACCTACACGTACTGCCACAATGACCCTAGTGTCTATGTGCACGAGGATGAGCAGGGCTTGATACTAGTTGCACTGTACATGGATGACCTGATCATCTGCTCATGTTCGGTCGAGCTACAGAACAACCTGAAGACAAATCTCAGCAACAGGTTCAAGATGGACATGAATCTGCTCAACTTCTACCTCGGGATAGCTGTCCACCGCAATCGAGTAGCAGGCACCATCGAGTTGAACCAGATTTAGTACATCATGGAAGTCCTCAAACGCTACAACATGGAGGACTGCAAGTCCATCCGTACATCCATAACAACAGACATCAAGCTCTCCTCCTCCATGAGCCCCAAAACGGAAGCAGAACAGCGTGAGATGGAGAAGATTCCTTACCAGTGTACTGTTGGCAGCCTCATGTATGCCATTCTAGGAATACGGCCTCACATTTGCTATGCTGTGGGACAAGTGAGCAGGTTTGTGGCCAATCCTGGACTATAGCATTTGCAAGCACTCAAGCGCATCATGCGCTATGTACAGAAGACCCAACACATGGGACTACAGTTTGGAGGCCAAGAAGGATCTCACCCGCTGCAACTGATGTGCTATACAGACGCCGAGTCGGGAGAAGAATCGATGACAAAAAGTCCATATCGGGCTTTGTGTACCTCTTGAACGGTGGTACAATCCCTTGGGCAAGCAGAAAGCAAGACTGTGTCTCCCTCTCTACCGCTGAGGCATTCTACATCACTCTGTCAGAAGCATACAAGGAGACAAAGTGGCTACGCAGACTGCTTACCGAGGTAAAAAAGGTCCGCATCGACAACAAGAGCGGCATGAAAATGGCAACGGATAATGTAATCTCCCTACGGACCAAGCACATTGACATTACGTACCATTACCCACGCGATCTGGTCGCAAACAAGATCGTGGACCTGGAATGCATGGAGTCTTGGGAAACGAGTCATCCGGCTCAGTTTGAGCTCCACAGGAGCAAGTTCCTGAAAACTACCAAATGCAGCTCATATCTTCAATACAAATTTACCATTGGGAGTAACAGGTGGCAAACTGTCTACAATCCAAGTTTCAAGCCAATCGAACGATTGGATTGGGAGATATGAATTTTCAAAGTATTCAGGGTCATCGACCACCGATATCCGGGTAACCATGGGCGATGGCTCCATGCCTTAGCCTGAGAAAAGAAAAAAGGCAAGGAGTCCAGGGTCAAGACCTGATGGGGATATATCCAAAAAGGTCCTTGAATCTTGGGTTGCCTTGTCTGAGTTTGCAGACTAGGAAAAAGGTACATCTCCTTACTTTTTAGGTGAGGTGTGATCCTTGTGTGCTAGCCAAGGACACATGACGATTCTCCATGGGATTGTGGGTTATGTGACAACTAGGAGTGTACCATGAGAGCATTTTCTAGCTCTTTAGGTCGTGTGTGAGTGGTCAGCCTGATTGTTAGGCTGAATTCCTTACTTGTGTGAGATTATGGACTTAAGTGTATGGGCCTTAGCCTCCATGACTAAGTGGTGTGGTTTGTGAGAGGGCTGACTTGCCCAAGCTCTAGCCCTATATGTACTCCATCATTTTGAGTGATTCAATAACCATTCTTAGGCACAAGTCATGCCCTTCCAGTCCTACATGCTTGCTCCTCCAAGGCTCCCTCTCTCCTCTAGTTTTAACACTTAGTATGCGAGTCAAGTTCTGCCACTTTCAGTGAGCACAGGGCGTCACGTTGAGAGTGACAGGTTGGGGTGCAAACTTCACTACATTTGACAATCAAGCACTTGATTTTCAAGTTCAAGAGACAACCTTTCCAACGAGCCCAAAATCGCAAACATCCAACAGTTTGATTGAGAATTATGCTCAAAATGAGGGAGGCTAGGACTACACTCTTATCTCTTACTACGACTATCGCCTTGTGATGACCATAACTCTCTCGTTTCACTGTCAAATTTTAAAAAAAGCACATGCGGATTGATGCAACAGCAGAAGCAGGGGTAGCGCCGCCACTTTAGGGAAGGATTGAGCATCACCAAGGCTCAACATGGCAGTAGCAGGCGTGGTAACAGAAGGCCAGCCCTTGGAGAGACTGGAAGGATGAGCCAACTTCACATTTTTGAAGATCCGTATCCGCCTCCTTTTGGAGGAGAGGGCCTTATGGAAGGTGGTGAGCGGCGGCGAGCGCGCTTCGCCTCCACAGGGAAAAGGCTTTGCTTTGTCAATACCATCTCCAACCCGCATCTTCTGTACGTGAGTGATAAGGCTACTGCAAAAGAGGGGTGGGACACATTGTACAAGAAGTATGAGAGTAAGGATCCTGCATTCCTCGTGCTTTTTGAGGAGAAGATGATGGCGTTGAAAATTTAGGGTGGCAAAGGGATGGAGGCCTACTTGGAAAGGGCAAAGGAGCTGGCGAAGGAGCTGAAAGCGGCCGGCAACCCTGTGGAAGACACGCGCTTCGTCCTCTTCTTGTTGAGAGGACTCCCAACGAGCTATGACACGGTGCAAGAGACGTTGGAGTGCCAGTCGACTCTCGACCCGGACGTCTTGTGCACGGACCTGGTATAGTTAGAGCTGTGTCGCAATGCTGCAAAACACAATGACGGCAATTACAGCAGTGAAGCAGCTTTCATGGCGATGGGCTCATGCAACCAGGAGTAGCAGCAGTCCGGGCAGTAGAGAGGCAAGAAGAAGGGAAAGTGCCATTATTGCCAGAAAGAGGCGCACTACAAGAAAGAGTGCTTCAAGTTCAAGAGGGAGCAAAAGGAGTAGCAACAGTAGTAAAATCAACAACCTCCAGAGCAATAGCAGCAGCAGCCACAGCAACGTTAGCAGCAGGAGCAGCAACAGAACCGGACAAGCGTGCACCATTTTGGCAACATGAACGTCGCCAAAGAGGTACGCGACTGCCTATTCATGGCAAAGTCTTACATGTCGCGGAAAGAGAAGGCGGATCTTGCATGGTACAAGTAGTCCGGGTTTACCAAGAGCCTGACGTACTAGGAATGGTTTATGCAGTTGCTCTCCATTCCCCCCCGTCCGATTGCTTAGGGTGATGATTGCGTGGTGTATGCTTAGGCGATTGGGATAGTGGAGATGTGGTTGGAGACCCTGTATGGCATTGAAGTAGAAATGTTCCATGCTGGCTGTATATACCTGATGCTGTGTTCAACCTTCTTTCAGTGTCCTCTCTAACCAACAGAGGACTGCGCATAGTCTTTGTCGACGACTGTGGCTATATCCTCGACAAGGAAAGCGGAGAGGAGTGGGCCAGGTCAGTGAAGGAAGGCGACATGTACTGCTTCCTTGGGGTGACCGAGATCACGCGAGAGCAGAGTCTTGCAACAGTAGTACATGCCACAGATGGCAAAATCTGCCATGCGCGCTACGGCCATATCAGCATGCGCGCCTTGCAGCAACTTGAGCAGAATCAAATGGTGCGTGACTTGCCCACCATCTCAAACTTTGAGCAGCAGTTGGGCATTGGCTGTTTGGAGGGGAAGCAGCATCGCGAGGCGTTCTCGGGAGCACGGGAGCGCGCGAAGGAGGTATTAGAGCTGGTCCACACTGACTTGTGTGGCCCGATGCAGACCCAGAGCTCTGGAGGCTCAAGGTGTTTTCTAACCTTCATTGATGATTTCAGCCGTTACACTGCTGTGTACTTCCTTTCCTCCAAGGACCAGTGCTTTGACAGGTTGATTGCTAGGCTGATAGTTAGGCTGATTTCCTCCCTTGTGTGAGATTATGGGCTCTAGTGTATGGGCCTTAGCCTCCGTGGCTAAGTGGAGTGGTTTGTGAGAGGGCTAACTTGCCCAAGCTCTAGCTCAATATGTATTCCATCATTTTGACTGATTCAATAATTTTTCGTCAGAAGAAGTGATGCCCTTCCAGTCCTCCATGCTCGTTGCTCCAAGGCTCCATCTCTCCTCTAGTTCCAACATGGAGACCAGGAAGATGCTTCCAGATTGCATGAGAATGTCGCTAGACAGTGAATTGCTCTTTGTAGGTACTCGAGGCATCGGTATGGTCACCGTAGCGGACCAATAATGAGACCTAGACTAGTGGAGAGAGGAGAGATCTCACAGCTAATGTAGAGAGCTGCAAGGGAGAGTTTGTCTACTTGATATGCTCCTTGTCTATAGCTGATGTTTGGACAGGCACAGGACGGACTAGGCATGCACTGTTCCCCTTGAGTAAGTCCCCATAAGTCTGGTCCACATAGACAAGGCATGCATTGCTCCTTTGGAGCAAGTCCCCTTGGTCTAATCTGGATAGTAAGCCAGAAAATACTACCTAGGACAGACCTTGTGGCTTAGACATTCCAGAGTTAGTCTTTGAAGTGAGAATTCAGTGGATAAAATCCCAGTCCAGTGAATATCTTCTTTGTGAGCAAAAGAGAGTGGGAAGGTTCTAAGAGACATCTTGGAATATACGAAGGTCCTTCCCGGTAGTTGGCGCTACTTGGCAGTCACAGGGGGCGCCATGTAGGCGGGGGGGATGATGCAATCCAGATTTTCCCTAATGTAGCTTATCCAAGCAGCCATTGCGCGCCTAGGCTAGAGCCTGGCTCTAGGAGTAAAAGAACCTGTAAGTATCCTGTCATTGAGTATAGTTCTTACCTTTGAGACTCCTCACAGAGTTGTCCACTATAGGCACACAGTAAAGAAGCATTGGTTGGTCCTAGCCCCAAGGGTTCGCTCCTGGTACAAAAGTAACCGAGTGCTAAGGACACAATGCAAGGAAGTGATTCCTTTGAACTGCCTAGTGTAGAACCTTGGCTCTGAGGGTGATATCATCTTTTGGTTGCAATACCAAGAGCGGTCGGCGGGAACTATTGTGTCGGAACTCGTTTTCTAGACCGTCGCATCTAGCAGGTTGACAACTTTGAACTTGCACGTTGGGAAAATCCCTTTGCCATTACTCCGACCTTGTCTTGTCAATAGTACCATCGTGCGTGAATTTCTTTTCAAGTACCCAGGTTGATCCCACCACGTAAGCATTTGGGGACTTGTCGACCAGAATCCATGTTTAGCTCTATTTAGTAGATGCAAGTTCGTTGTCCAGTATCTCATTTCATATAGCCACACATGGCATGTTCCTAGCCTATGCTATGGTCACAAGGACTCCCTGAGCCAAGCATGATCAGTTACGTCGGGTTAATTCTGCACTTTAAGCATCATTTTCATGCGAAGGTTTTTACTTGTTCATGCTATACCGGAGTGTTGTTGGTGGCACTTCAATGCTAAATTGCTTTTATTGCTCTTGTTTGAATAATGGTTGTGGTCCCAACAATCCATTTTTTTAGAAAATATGGCCGGGCAAAGAGTTTGACCCAGAGGACTTAGATGATTAGGCTCAGGATTTTGAGTCCATTGTTATGTTAGCCTGTACAACCACTCTTCATGTTGCGCTTTGATCTTACCTCATTTGTACCATCTGCCTATGAATAGGTATGTGGTTACCTAGCTTAAGGAACACAAGCCATTATCCTGATTTGGAAATGTGGACAAGATCAAACAAATCTTCCTTAATGAGCATCTCTTCATAAGAATCAATGTCTTGGTATTTAATGACCTTCATAGTTCATTTCTCCTAGTTAGCACACTCTGACAAGACAAACCAAGAATCTAGGACCCTTTGGATATTTTTTCCATCAGGTCTTAACCCTGGACGTCTTTCCTTTTTTTTCTCAGGCTAGGGCATGGATCCATCGCCCATTGTCACATAGATATCGGGGGTCGATGACACCGAATACTTTGAAAATTCATATCTCCCTATCTGACCATTAGATTGGCCTCAAACATGGACCATAGACATTTTGCCACCTGAACTTTCAATTGGTGAAGTCCAATTGATGATCGAAACAGGCATCGAATAGTTTCTTGGAACTTGCTCTTGTGGACCTGAAACTCAGCCGAAAGGCTCCTTTCCCAACAATTTCCTACTTTGCCGTAGTCCGACTGGGCTGAGTCCATGTGCCTTCATGCAGAATTGCTGCTTGTAACGGGTCAGTGGCTTGGTACACAAATCAGCAAGCTGCTTGCTTGTTGGAGTAAACTCCTGCTTGATAGCACAGACCCGCACCATGTGCCAGATGAAGTGATATGCGAAGTCAAAGTGCTTGGTTCATGCATGGTGCTCACGATTCTTGGCGAGTGCGATTGCGTTCTGGTTGTCAACGCGCATAGGAACTGCTACCCGACTCATCTCACCCATGAGACGCTGAAGCCAAACTGCTTCCTTGACTCTAAAGCTGAGAGAAACATACTTTGTTTTAGTGCTTGAGGTGGCCATGACCACCTGCCGCTTGCTGCACCAGCTGATGGCTCCACCATTCATGAGGAATACATGTCCAGTGATGGACTTGAAGTTGTTAGGGTTTGAAGCCCTATCTGCGTCTGCATAGCCGATGATGTTGTTGTCGCTGTCGCTGTAGGTGATGCCAATGTTGCTTGTTCGACCAAGGTAGCAGAAGATTTGCTTCACTGCCTTCTGGGCCTCAGGTCCGTGGTTAGGCATGTACTGGCTCACTGCGCTAAGAGCCTGTACGAGGTGTGGCCTGGTTGCCACCATTGTTGGAACTTGAGGAGAGAGGGAGCCTTGGAGCAGCGAGCATGTGTGATTGGAAGGGCATCGCTTGTGCTGAAGAATGGTTGTTCAATCACTCAAAATGGTGGAGTACATATAGAGCTAGAGCTTGGGCAAGTCAGCCCTCTCACAAGCCACACCACTTAGCCATGGAGGCTAAGGCTCACACACTAGAGTCCATAATCTCACACAAGGGAGGAAATCAGCCTAGCAATCAGGCTGACCACTCACACACGACCTAGAGAGCTAGAGAATGCTCTCATGGCACACTCCTAGTGGTCACATAACCCACAAACCCATGGAGAATTGCCATGTGTCCATGGCTAGCACACAAGGATCTCACCTCACCCAAAAAGTAAGGAGAGGTACCGTTATCCTAGTCAGCACACTCTGACAAGGCAATCCTAAGACCAAGGACCTTTTTGGATATTTCTCCCATCAGGTCTTGACCCTGGACCTCTTGCCTTTTTCTTTTCTCAGGCTAAGGCATGGAGCCATCACCCATGCCCACCCAGACATCGATGGTCCATGACCCTCGAAACATTGAAAATTCATATCTCCCAATCCGACTGTTGGATCGGCCTCAAACTTGGACTGTAGACATTTTGCCACCTGATCTTTCCAATGGTGAAGTCGGATTGGCGATCGGAGCAGGCATCTGGTACTTTCCTGGAACTTGCTCCTGTGGACCTGAAACTGAGCCAGATGGCTCCTTTCCGAACAATCTCCCACTTTGCCGCAGTCAGAGTGGGCTGAGTCCACATGCTTTCATGCAAAACTGCTGCTTCTCACGGGTCACTGGCTTGGTGCAGAAATCAGCGACCTGCTTGCTGGTTGGAGTAAACTCCAGCTTGATAGCACCCTCCTGCACCATGTGCCTGATGAAATGATATGCGATGTCAATGTGCTTGGTGCGTGCATGGTGCTCA
>SZWC01005649.1:132398-152572 GCA_023375785.1 Penium margaritaceum | reverse complement strand
GGGGGGGGGGGGGGAGGGATGTGTTCATGTGTCATCTGAGGCGATACACTAGTGTCAGAAGGAAGTTTCTTGCATGTGCTTAGTAACTGAGTGGGTGAGTACTTTCGCAGAAGGTGTGGTTTGTGCCAAAGAAATGTTATGGAAGGTTCATATCCATTGATCTTTACATGTACACTTTCTTGGTTATGAACTGGTTTGGACATGCCATGATACGGAAATTGCTTGGAAGGTGTGTCTATTTTAGGCTTTTTTGTGGTTGTTTCTTCTGTCACTTGGCGGTTTATGAAACTGGTATACCCTGTTTCCTGGAAGGTTCTTCTGTGGCTATGTATGACTGTTCACTGTTGTGACTGTGTGTAAAAGTAGGGTGATTACCCATAAATGTCTTTGTGCCTGTGCCTTTCCGCTTGCACCTTTGCACCTGTGCCTGTGCGCCTGCGCCTCTGCGCCTGCGCTTGTGCGCATGCGCCTTTGCACCTGCGCCTTTGTGCCTGCGCCTTTGCGCCTGTGGCTTTGTGCCTGCGCCTTTGCGCCTGTGCCTTTCCACGTGTGCCTTTACGCCTGCACCTTTGCGCCTGTACCTTTGCGCCTGCGCCTTGGGGTCTGCGCATTTCCGCCTGGAGGTTTGCGCCTGTGCCTTTGCGCCTGCGCATTTGCGCCTGCACCTTTGCACATGCGCATTTTTGCCTGCACCTTTCCGCCTGCGCCTTTGTGCCCGCCTCTTTGCACTTGCACCTTTGCGCCTACGCCTTTGCGCCTGCAACTTTGCGCCTACACCTTTGCACTCGCGCCTTTGCGCTTGTGCCTTTGCACCTGCTTCTTTTTGCCTGTGCTTTTCCGCCTGCGCTTTTGCATCTACGCCTTTGCGCCTGTACCTTTGCGCCTGCGCTTTTCTGCCTGTGCCTTTACGCCTGCTGCTTTGCACTTGTGCCTTTGCGCCTGCGCCTTTACGCATGCGCTTCTACACTTGCACCTTTGCGCCTGTGCATTTGCACTTGTGTCTTTGCGCCTGCGCCTTTGCGCCTGTGCATTTATGCCTGCGCCTTTGCGCCTGCACCTTTGTGCCTGTGCCTTTGCGCCTGCGCCTTTGCACCTGCACCTCTGCACCTGCTCCTTTGCACCTGCGCCTTTACGCTTGCGCCTTTGCGCTTGGGCCATTGTGCCTGCACCATTGCGCCATTGCGCTGTTGCGCCTCCGCCTTTGTGCCTGCGCCTTTGCACCTTCACCTTTGGGCCTTCGCCTTTGCGCCTATGCCTTTGGGCGTGCACCTTTGCGCCAGCGCCTTTGCGTCTGCACCTTTGCACCTACACCTTTACGCCTGTGCCTTTGTCCCTGAGCCTTTGCGCGTGCACCTTTGCGCCTGTGCCTTTGCGCCTGCGCTTTTGCGCCTGCGCCTTTGCGCCTGTACCTTTGGGCCTGCGCCTTTGGGCCTGCGCATTTGCGCCTGGGCGTTTGCGCCTGCGACTTTGCGCCTGGGCCTTTGCGCCTGCACCTTTGTGCATGCGCATTTTTGCCATGCCTTTGTGCCTGCCTCTTTCTTCCGACACCTTTGCACCTGCGCCTTTGCGCCTACGCCTTCACGCCTATGCCGTTGCACCTGTGCCTTTGCACCTGCGCCTTTGCGCCTGCGCCTGCACCTTTGTACCTGTGTCTTTGCGCCTGCGCCCTTGGACCTGCGCCTTTGCGCCTGCGCCTATGCGCCTGCACCTTTGTACCTGTGCCTTTGCGCCTACGCCTTTGGGCCTGCGCCTTTGCGCCTGTGCCTTTGCACCTGTGCCTTTGCGCCTACACCTTTGCGCCTGCGCCTTTGCGTCTGCACCTTTGTGCCTACACCTTTGTGCCTGCGCCTTTGAGCCTGCACCTTGCGCCTGCGCCATTGCACGTGTACCTTTGCGCCTACGCCTTTTCACCTTCACCTTTGGTTTGCGCCTATGCGATTGCGCCTTTGCGCCTGCGCTGTTGCGCCTGTGCCTTTGTGCTTGCACCTTTGTGTCTGCGCCTTTGCGCCTGCACCCGTGGCTGCACCCACGCCTGGGCCTTTGCGCCTGCACCTTTACCCCTGTGCCTTTGCCCCTGCGCCTGTGCGCCTGCACCTTTGCACATCCGCCTTTGTGCCTGCACCTTTGCGCCTATGCCTATGAGCCTGGGCCTGTGCACCTGCGCCTTTGTGCCTGCGCATTTGCACCTGCGCCTTTGCGCATGCGCCTGTGCGCGTGCGCTTGTGCGCCTTCACCTTTGCGCCTGTGCCTTTGCGCGTGCGCCTTTGCGCCTGCGCCTTTACGCCTGCGCCTTCGCGCCTGCGCCTTTTTGCCTGCGCCTTTGCGGCTGCACCTTTGCGCCTGCGCCTTTGTTCCTGCGCCTTTGCGCCTACACCTTTGCGCCTATACCTTTGCGCCTGCGCCTTTGGGCCTGCGCATTTGTGCCTGGGAGTTTACGCCTTCGCCTTTGCGCCTGCGCCTTTGCACCTGCACCTTTGCGCCTGCGCATTTTTGCCTACGCCTTTTGCGCCTGCGCCTTTGTGCCTGCCTCTTTGCGCATGCACCTTTGCGCATGTGCCTTTCAGCTTGCGCCTTTGCGCCTGTGCCTATGCGCCTGTGCTTCTGCGCCTGCGCTTGTGCGCCTGCGCCTTTATACCTGCGCCTTTGCGCCTGCGCCTTTGCGCCTGTGGCTTTGCGCCTGCGCCTTTGTGCCTGTGCCTTTCCACCTGTGCCTTTACGCCTGCACCTTTACGCCTGTACCTTTGCGCCTGCGCCTTTGGGTCTGTGTATTTGCGCCTGGGCGTTTGCGCCTGCGCCTTTGCACCTGCACCTTTGCACATGCGCATTTTTGCCTACGCCTTTGCGCCTGCCCCTTTGTGCCCGCCTCTTTGCGCTTGCACCTTTGCGCCTACGCCTTTGCACCTGCGCCTTTGTGCCTACGCCTTTGCGCCTGCGCCTTCACGCCTACGCTTTTGCGCCTGCGCCTTCGCACCTGCGCCTTTTTGCCCGTGCCTTTGCGCGTGTGCCTTTGCACCTGCACCTTTGCGCCTGAGCCATTACACCTGCGCCTTTGCACCTGCGCCTTTGGGTCTACGCCTTTGTGCCTCCGCCTTTGCGCCTGTGCCTTTGTGCCTGCACCTTTGCGCCTGTGCCTTTGCATGTGCGCCTTTTCACCTATACCTTTGCGCCTATGCCTTTGTGCCTGCGCCTTTGCACGTGCTCCTTTGCGCCTACGCCTTTGCGTCTGCTCCTTTGCGCCTGCTCCTTTGCACCTACGCCTTTGCACCTGTGCATTTGTGCCTGCACCTTTGCGCCTGCGCCTTTGCGCCTACGCTTTTGCGCCTCCGCCTTTGTGCCTGCCTCTTTGCCACGTGTGCCATTGTGGGTACGCCTTTGCGCCTGTGCCTTTCCGCCTATGTCTTTGCGCCAGCCCTTTGCCCTTGCGCCTTAGCGGCAATGCCTTTGCGCCTGCGCTTTTGCGCCTACACCTTTGCGGCTGTGCCTTTGCGCCTGCGCCTTTGCGCCTGCGCCTTTGTGCCTTGGCCTTTACGCCTGCGCCTTTGCGCCTCTGCCTCTGCACCTGCTCCTTTGCGCCTGCGCCTTTGCGCCTGCGCCTTTCCGCCTGCGCCTTTGTGCCTGCGCCATTGCACCTGTGCCATTGCGCCTGCACCTTTGCACATGCGCCTTTGTGCCTGCGCCTTTTCACCTACGCCTTTGCGCCTGTACCATTGTGCCTGCACCTTTGCGCCTGCGCCTTTGCACCTGTGCCTTTGCGCTTGCACCTTTACGCCTGCGCCTTTGCGTCTGCACCTTTGTACCTACAACTTTGTGCTTGTGCCTTTGTGCGTGCGCCTTCGCGCGTGCGCCTTTGCGCCTGCGTCTTTGCGCCTGCTCCTTTGCACCTGCTCCTTTGCGCCTGCGCCTTTGCGCCTACGTCTTTGCGCCAGCTCCTTTGCCGCGTGTGCCTTTGCGCAAACACCTTTGCGCCTGCACCTTTCCACATGTGCCTTTGCACCTGCGCCTTTACGCCTGCGCTTCCGCACCTGCGCCTTTGCGCCTGCACCTTTGCGCCTACGCCTTTGCGCCTACGCCTTTGCACCTGCGCCTTTGCACCTGCACCTTTGTTCCTACTCCTTTGCGCCAGCGCCTTTGCGCCTGCGCAATTGCGGCCACGCCATTACGCCTGCGCTGTTCCACCTGCGCATTTGCGCTTGCGCGTTCGTGCCTACACTTTTGTGCTTGCGCCTTTGCACCTGCGCCTTTGCGCCTACGCCTTTGCGCCTGCACCTTTGCGTCTGCGCCTTTTGCGCCTACACCTTTTGGCCTGCGCCTTTGCGCCTGTGCCTTTGCGCCTGTACTTTTGCGCCTGCGCCTTTGTGTCTTTTCCTTTGCATGTACACCTTTGCGCCTGTGCCTTTGCACCTGCACCTTTACGCCTGTATCTCTTGGCCTACGCCTTTGGACCTACGTATTTGCGCCTGGGCGTTTGTGCCTGCGCCTTTGCGCCAGCGCCTTTTTGCCTGCGCATGTTTGCCATGCCTTTGTGCCTGCCTCTTTCTGCCTGCATCTTTGCACCTGCGCCTTTGTGCCTGTGCCTTTGCGCCTGCGCCTTCGCGCCTATGCCTTTGCACCTGTGCCTTTGCACCTACGCCTTTGCGCCTGCGCCTTTGCGCCTGTGCCTTTGCGCCTGCGCATTTGGGCGTCTACCTTTGCGCCTGCATCTATGCGCCTGCACCTTTGTGCCTGCGCCTTTGCGCTTGCGCCTTTGGGACTGCGCCTTTGCGCCTGTGCCTTTTCGCCTGCACCTTTGCGCTTGCACCTTTGCGTCTGTGCCTTTGCGCCTACACCTTTGCGCCTGCGCCTTTGGGCCTGCACCTTTTGCGCCTGCACCTTTGCGTCTGTGCCTTTGCGCCTACACCTTTGCGCCTACACCTTGCGTGTGTGCCTTTGCGCCTGCGCCTTTGCACCTGCGCCTTTGGCTTGTGCCTATGCGCCTGCGCCTTTCTGCCTGTGCCTTTGCACCTATGCCTTTGCACCTGCACCTTTGCACCTGTGCCTTTGCGTCTGCGTCTTTGTACCTACGCATTTGTGCCTGGGTATTTGCCCTTGCGCCTTCGCGCCTGCGCCTTTGCGCTTCCACCTTTGCACCTGCGCATTGTCACCTGCGCCTTTGCGCCTGCACCTTTGCACCTGCGCATTTTTGCATGCAGCTTTGCGCCTGTGCCTTTGTGCCTGCCTCTTTGCGCTTGCACCTCTGCACCTACACCTTTGTGCCTGCACCTTTGCACCTACGCCTTTGTGCCTGCGCCTTCACGCCTACGCTTTTGCGCCTGCGCCTTCGCACCTATGCCTTTGTGCATGCGCCTATGCGCCTGCACCTTTGCACCTACGTCTTTGCGCCGACGCCTTTGTGCATGCGCTTTTGCGCCTGCACCTTTGCGCTTGCGCCTTTACGCCTGCGCCTTTGTGCCTGCGCCTTCGGGTCTGTGCCTTTGTGCCTGCGCCTTTGCGCCTGTGCCTTGGTGCCTACACCTTTGCGCCTGCGCCTTTGCTTCTGCGCCTTTGCACCTACACCTTTGCGCCTGTGCCTTTGTGCCTGCACCTTTGCACGTGTGCTTTTGCGCCTGCGCCTTTGCGTCTGCTCGTTTGCGCCTGCTCCTTTGCACCTACACCTTTGTGCCTGTGCCTTTGTGCCTGCGCCTTTGCGCTTGCACCTTTTTGCCTGCGCCTTTGCGCCTGCACCTTTGGGCCTGCGCCTTTGCGCCTGTGCCTTTGCGCCTGCACCTTTGCGCTTGCGCCTTTGTGTCTGCACTTTTGCACCTACACCTTTGCACCTGTGCCTTTGTGCCTGCGTCTTTGTGCTTGCGCCTTTGCGCCTGCATCTTTGCACCTCTTCCTTTACACCTGCTCCTTTGCGCCTGCGCCTTTGCGCCTATGCCTTTGCGCCTGCGCCTTTGCCACGTGTGCCTTTGCGTGTGCACCTTTGTGTTTGCGCCTTTCCGTTTGTGCCTTTGCGCTTGCCCCTTTGCGCCTGCGTTCTTGCGCCTGCGCCTTTGTGCCTACGCCTTTGCGCATGTGCCTTTGTGCCTGCGCCTTTGTACCTGCGCCTTTGCGTCAGTGCCTTTGTGCCTGTGCCTTTGCGCCTGCGCATTTGCGCCTGCGCCTTTGCGACTGCGCCTTTGCGCCTGCGCCTTTGCGCTAGTGCCTTTGCGCCAGCGCCGTTGCGCACACGCCATTGCGCCTGCGCTGTCGCACTTGCACCTTTGCGCTTGTACCTTTGCGCCTGCGCCTTCGCGCCTACGCTTTTGCGCCTGCACCTTTGCACCTGCACCTTTCCACCTGCACCTTTATGCCTGCGCCTTTGCACCTGTGCCTTTGTATCTACGCCTTTGTGCCTGCACCTTTGGATCTGCGCCTTTGCCCCTACGCCTTTGCGCCTGCACCTTTGCGCCTGCGCCTTTGTGTCTGCGCCTTTGCACCTACACCTTTGCGCCTGTGCCTTTGCGCCTACACCTTTGTGCGTGCGTCTTTGTGCCTACGCCATTGCACCTGCTCCTTTGCGCCTGCTCCTTTGTGCCTGCGCCTTTGCGCCTGCGCCTTCGCACCTGTGCCTTTGCGCCTACGCCTTTGCGCTTGCGCCTTTGCGCCTGCGCCTTTGCACCTATGCCTTTGTGCCTGTGCCTTTGCCGCGTGTGCCTTTGCACGTGCGCCTTTGCGCCTGTGCCTTTCTGCGTGTACCTTGCGCCTACGACTTTGCGCCTGCGCTTCTGCACCTGCGCCTTTGGGCCTGTGCCTTTACGCCTGCGCCCTTGCACCTGCGCCTTTGTACCTGTACCTTTGCGTCTGCGCCTTTGCACCTGCGCCTTTGCGCCTGTGCCTTTGCGCCTGCGCCTTTGTGCCTGTGCCTTTGTGCATACACCTTTGTGCCTGCGCCTTTGTGTCTGCGCCTTTGCGCCTACACCTTTGCGCCTGCGCCTTTCCGCCTGCACCTTGCACCTGCGACTTTGCGCCTGCGTCTTTGCGCCTACGCCTTTGGGCCTGCGCCTTTGCGCCTGTGCCTTTGTGCCTGCACCTTTGCGTGCGCGCCTTTGCGTCTGCGCCTTTTCGCCTACACCTTTGCGCCTGCACCTTGCGTCTGCTCCTTTGTGCCTCCGCCTTTGCACCTGTGCATTTGGCTTGTGCCTATGTGCATGCGCCTTTACGCCTATGCTATTGTGCCTGTGCTTTTGTGCTTGTGCCTTTGTGTCTGCGCCTTTGTGCCTGCGCCTTTGCGCTTGCACCCGCGGCTGCGCCCATGTCTGCGCCTTAGCGCCTACACCTTTACCCCTACGCCTTTGCCCCTGCGCCTTTGCGCCTACACCTTTGTGCCTGTGCCTTTGTGCCTGTGCATTTGTGCCTGGGCCTGTGAGCGTGAGCCTGTGCGCCTACGCCTTTGCGCATGTGCCTTTGCGCCTGCGCATTTGCACCTGCGCCTTTTCCCCTACGCCTTTGCCCCTGCACCTTTGCACCTGCGCCTTTGCGCCTGTGCCTGTGCGCCTGCGCCTGTGCGCCTGCGCCTTTGTGCCTACGCCTTTGCGCCTATGCCTTTATGCCTGCGCCTTTGCGCTTGTGCCTTTTTGCCCGCGCCTTTGCGCCTGCACCTTTGCGCCTACGCATTTTCGCCTGTGCCTTTGTGCCTTTGCCTTTGTGTCTCCCTCTTTGCGCATGCACCTTTGCGCCTATGCCTTTACGCCTGCGCCTGCGCAACTGCGCCTCTGCGCCTACACGTGTGCGCCTACGCCTTTGTACCTGTGCCATTGCGCCTGCGCCTTTGTGCCTGCGCCTCTGTGCCTGCGCCTTTGTGCCTGTGCCTTTGCGCCTGCGCCTTTGCGCCTGTGCCTTGCACCTATGCCTTTGCACCTGCACCTTTGCGCCTGTACCTTTTCGCTTGCGTCTTTGTACCTGCGCATTTGCACCTGGGCGTTTGCCATTGCGCCTTTATGTCTGCGTCTTTGCGCCTGCACCTTTACACCTACGCATTTTTGCCTGCGCCTTTGTGCCTGCCTCTTTGCGCTTGTACCTTTGCACCTACACCATTGTGCCTGCACCTTTGCGCCTACGCCTTTACGCCTGCTCCTTCACGCCTATGCTTTTGCACCTACGCCTTCGCACATGTGCCTTTTGTTGAAATAGTATGCACCTTGTCCACTGCCTAGCTGGCTAGCTACACATACAGACAAGGCATGCACTGCTCTGTGGAGTACATCCCCTTGGTCTGTTCTGGGATGGGCCAGGAATGCACTGCCCATAATGGGTATGTCACCTGTGGCTCATCATAGGAACCATACCTTTTTGGCATGGTTGAATAGACACCGGAGTCTCAAACGAGAGATCGCGGGTTCAAGCCCCGCGACGGCCACATTTTTCTTTGTGGCCAAAACTGGGACAGGAAGCTTCTATGAAGCTTACTAAAAGCCTGGCTTGAGGATGACACTTGGCGGTCTAAGGACGCGCCAAGTAGGATTGTAGGTTGAGGTTGGCTCCAGTGGAGCCACTACAAGCAGAAGCTTTAGCAAAGCTCTNCAAGTATAAAAGCCTGTACCTTGCATGCATCCATTTACAGTTCTTGCCTTTGAGACTCCTCACAGTGTGTCCAACCAAAGGTAGACACTAAAGACCAACATGCGGACTTCGTGAGGTTGCAAACCAAACGAACCTAAAGTGTGGATCCCTCGTTCAAGGGTGATATGTTATCTTGGTTGCAATACCAAGAGCGGTTGGCGGCCTCCCATGTCGGGACCCGTTTTCTAGACCGTTGCTATCCGGCGCATTGACACCTTTGTGCATGCGCCTTTGCGCCTGCACCTTTGCGCCTACGCCTTTGCGCCTGCGCCTTTGTGCATGCGCCTTTGCGCCTGCACCTTGGCACCTACGCCTTTGCGCCTGTGCCTTTGCGCCTGCGACTTTGGGTCTGTGCCTTTGTGCCTACGCCTTTGCGCCTGTGCCTTTGCGCCTACACCTTTGCGCCTGTGCCTTTGCGTCTGCGCCTTTGCACCTACACCTTCACACCTGTGCCTTTGTGCCTGCGCCTTCGCACGTGCGCCTTTGCGCCTGCGCCTTTGCATTTGCTCCTTTGCGCCTGCTCCTTTGCACATACACCTTCGTGCCTGTGCCTTTGTGCCTGCGCCTTTGCGCCTGCGCCTTTTCGTTTGCAACTTTGCGCCTGCACCTTTGGGCCTGCGCCTTTGCGCCTGTGCCTTTGCGACTGCACCTTTGCGCTTGCGCCTTTGTGTCTGCACCTTTTCACCTACACCTTTGCGCCTATGCCTTTGTGCCTGCGTCTTTGTGCTTGTGCCTTTGCGCGTGCGTCTTTGCGCCTGTTCCTTTACACCTGCTCCTTTGCGCCTGCGCCTTTGCACCTGTGCCCTTGCGCCTACGCCTTTGCCGTGTGTGCCTTTGCATGTGAGCCAGTGCACCTGCGCCTTTCCGCATGTGCCTTTGCGCCTGCGCCTTTGCGCCTGCGCCTTTGTGCCTGCGCCTTTGCACTTGTGCTGTTGTGCCTGCGCCTTTGCACCTGCGCCTTTGCGCCAATGCCTTTGCACCTGCGCCTTTGCGCGTGCGCCTTTGCGCCTGCGCCTTCGCACTAGTGCCTTTGCGCCTGCGCCGTTGCACACGCTCCATTGCGCCTGCGCTGTCGCGCTTGCACCTTTGCGCCTGCACCTTCGCGCCTACGCTTTTGCGCCTGCGCCTTTGCACTTGCGCCTTTGCGCCTACACCTTTGCGCCTGTGCCTTTGCACCTGCGCCTTTGTATTTGCGCCTTTGTGCCTGCACCTTTGGGCCTGCGCCTTTGCGCCTGTGGCTTTGCGCCTGCACCTTTGCACCTGCGCCTTTGTGTCTGTGCCTTTGCACCTACACCTTTGCGCCTGTGCCTTTGCACCTACACCTTTGCGTGTGCGTCTTTGCACCTGCGCCTTTGCACCTGCTCCTTTGCGCCTGCTCCTTTGCGACTGCGCCTTTGCGCCTGCACCTTTGCACCTGTGCCTTTGCGCCTACGCCTTTGCGCTTGTGCCTTTGCGCCTACGCCTTTGTGCCTGTGCCTTTACACCTGCGCCTTTGCCGTATTTGCCTTTGCGCGTGCGCCTTTGCGCCTGTGCCTTTCCGCCTATGCCTTGCGCCTACGCCTTTGCGCCTGCGCTTCTGCGCCTGCGCCTTTGCGCGTGTGCCTTTACGCCTGCGCCTTTGCACCTGCGCCTTTGTGCGTGTGCCTTTGTGTCTGCGCCTTTGCACTTGCGCCTTTGCACCTGCGCCTTTGCGCCTTGGCCTTTACGCTTGCGCCTTTGTGCCTGCTCCTTTGCGCCTGTGCCTTTGTGCCTGCATCTTTGCGCATGCACAACTGCGCCTGCTCTATTGCGCCTGTGCTGTTGCACCTGCGCCATTGCACCTGCACCTTTGCGCGTGCGCCTTTTCTCTTACACCTTTGCATCTGTGCCTTTGCGCCTATGCCTTTGCGCTTGTGCCTTTGCGCCTGCGCCTTTGCGCATGCGCCTTTGCTCTTGCGCCTTTGTGCCTGCGCCTTTGTGCCTGCCCCTTCGTGCATGCACCTTTGCGCCTGCGCCTTTGCGCCTGCGCCTTTGCGCCTGCACCTTTGCGCCTACGCCTTTGCCCCTACGCCTTTGCGCCTGGGCGTTAGCGCCTGCGCCTGTGCGCCTGCGCCTTTGCGCCTATGCATTTGCGCCTTCGCCTTTGTCTTTGCGCCTTTGCCCCTTCGTCTTTGCGCCTGCGCCTTTGCACCTGCGCCTCTGCGCTTGTACCTGTGCGCCTGTGCCTGTGCGCCTGCGCCTATGTGCCTGTGCCTTTGCCCCTCCGCCTTTGCGCCTGCGCGTTTGCACCTGCACCTTTGGGCCTGCGCCTTTGGGCCTGTGCCTTTGCACCTGCGCTTTTGCGCCTGCACAATTGCACCTCGGCCTTTGCACCTGCGCCTTTGCGCCTCCGCCTTTGTGCCTGCGCCTTTGTGCTTGCGCCTTTGTGCATGCGGCGTTGCGCCAACGGCTTTGCGCCTGCACCTTTCCGCCTCAGCCTTTGCGCCTGCGCCTTTGCCAATGCGCCTTTGCTCCTACGCCTTTGCGCCTGTGCCTTTGCACCTGCCCCTTTGCGCCTGTGCCTTTGCGCCAGTGCCTTTGTGCTGACGCCTGTGCGCCTGCACCCGTGTGCCTGCGCCCCTACGCCTGCGCTTGTGCGCCTGCGCCTTTATGCCTGCGCCTTTGCGCCTGGGCGTTTGCGCCTGCGCCTTTGCACGTGCACCTTTGCCCCTACGCCTTTGCGTCTACTCCTTTTGCGCCTACTCCTTTGCACCTGCGCCTTTGCGCCTGCGCCTTTGTGCTTGCACCTTTGCGTTGGCGCCTGTGCGCCTGCGCCCGTGCGCCTGTGCCCGTTCACCTGCGTCTTTGCGCCTGAGCTCTTGCACTTGCGCCTTTGCACCTGCACCTTTGCACCTGCGCCTTTGCACCTGTGCCTTTGCACCTACACCTTTGCGCCTGTGCCTTTGTGCCTGTGCCTTTGCATGTGCGCCTTTGCTTCTACGCCTTTCCATCTGCTTCTTTGCGCTTGTTTCTTTACGCCTGCGCCTTTGTGCTCTTGCGCCTGCGCCTTTGCGCGTGCGCCTTTGCCGCGTGTGCCTTTGTGTGTGCGCCTTTGCACATGCGCCTTTCCGCCTATGCCTTTGCGCCTGCGCCTTTGCGCCTGCGCCATTGCGCCTGCGCCTTTGCGCCTTCGCCTTTGCGCCTGTGCCTTTGTGCCTGCACCTTTGCGCCTGCGCCTTTGCAAACGTGTCTTTGTGACTGCGCCTTTGCACCTGCGCCTTTGCACCTGCGCCTTTACGCCTACACCTTTGTGCCTGCACCTTTGCCCCTGCGCCTTTGCACCTGGGCGTTTGCGCCTGCGCCTGTGCGCCTGTGCCTTTGCGCCTGCACATTTGCGCCTGCGCCTTTGTCCCTGCGCCTTTGTCCTTGCGTCTTTGCGCCTGCGCCTGTGCGCCTGTACCTGTGCGCCTGCGCCTGTCCGCCTGCGCCTTTGCGCCTGCTCCTTTGCCCCTACACCCTTGCGCCTGGGCCTTTGTGCCTGTGCCTTTGCGCCTGCGCCTTTGCACCTGCGCCATTGTGCCTGGGCCTTTGCGCCTGCACCTTTGTGCCTCCCCCTTTGTGCCTGCGCCTTTGTGCCTGCGCCTTTGCACCTACGGCTTTGCGTCTGCGCCTTTGTGCCTACGCCTTTGCGCCTACGCCTTTGCGCCTGCGTCTTTGTGCCTGCCCCTTTGTGCCTGCTCCTTTGCGCCGGCGCCTTTGCCCCTGGGCCTTTGCACCTATGCCTTTGCTCTTGTGCCTTTGCAATTGCATCTTCGCGCCTGCGCCTTTGCGCCAGCGCCTTTGCGCCGGCGACTGTGCGCCTGCGCCCGTGCGCCTACGCCTTTGCGCGTGTGCTTTGCGCCTGCGCCTTTGCATCTACGCCTTTGCGCCTGCACCTTTACACCTGCGCCTTTGCCCCTGTGCCTTTGCACCTGGGCATTTGCGCCTGCGCCTTTGCACGTGCGCCTTTGCTCCTGCGCCTTTGTGTCTGCTCCTTTGCGCCTGTTCCTTTGCGCATGCGCCTTTGTGCTTGCGCCTTTGCACCGACGCCTTTGCATCGGCGCCTGTGCGCCTGCGCCCGTGTGCCTGCACCCATGCGCGTATGCCCGTGCGTATGCGCTTGTGCGCCTACGCCTTTGCGCCTACGCCTTTGTGCCTGAACCTTTGCACCTGCGCCTTTGTACCTGCGCCTTTGCACCTACACCTTTCTTCCTGTGCCTTTGTGCCTGCGCCTTCGCACGTGCGCCTTTGCACGTTCTCCTTTGCGCCTGCACCTTTGCGTGTGCTCCTTTGCGCATGCTCCTTTGCGCCTGCACCTTTGCGCCTCCGCCTTTGCGCATGCGCCTTTGCACTTGCGCCTTCACGCCTGCACCTTTGTGCCTGCGCCTTTGCCGCGTGTGCCTTTGTGACTGCACCTTTCCGCCTGTGCCTTCGCGCCTGCGCCTTTGCACCTGCGCCTTTGCGCCTGCGCTTCTGTGCCTACACCTTTGCGCCTGTGCCTTTGCGCCTGCGTCTTTGCACTTGCGCCTTTGCGCCTTAGCCATTGTGCCTTCGCCTTTGCGCCTGTGCCTTTGCGCTTGCGCCTTTGCGCCTACGCCTTTGTGCTTACGCCTTTGCACCTGCGCCTTTGCGCCTCCGCCTTTGCGTCTGCACCTTTGGGCCTTTCCTTTACACCTGTGCCTTTGCGCCTCCACCTTTGCACCTGCACCTTTGCCTCTGCACCTTTGCACCTACACCTTTGTGCCTGTGTTATTGCGCCTGCGCCTTTGTGCGTGCGCCTTTGCGCCTGCGTCTTTGCGCCTGCTCCTTTGCACCTGCTCCTTTGCCCCTGCGCCTTTGTGCATGCGCCTTTGTACCTGCGCCTTTGTGCCTGCGCGTTTGCCGCGTGTGCCTTTGCGCGTGCACCTTTGCGCCTGCGCCTTTCCACCTGTGCCTTTGCGCCTGCGCCTTTGCACCTGCGCCTTTACGCTTGCGCTTGTGCGCCTGCGCCTTTGCGCCTGTACCTTTGTGCCTGCGCCTTTGCGCCTCCGCCTATGCGCCAGTGCCTTTGCGCCTGCGCTTTTGCGCCTGCGCCTTTGCACCTGCGCCTTTTCACCTACGCCTTTGCGCCTCCGACTTTGCACCAGTGCCTTTGCGCCTGTGCCATTGCACCCGCGCCATTGCGCTTGCACTGTCGAACTTGTGCCTTTGCGCTTGCGCCTTTGCGCCTGTGCCTTCGCACCTACGCTTTTGCGCGTGCGCTTTTACACCTGTGCCTTTGCGCCTGCGCCTTTGCGCCTGCGCCTTTGCGCCTGCACCTTTGTGCCTTTGCCTTTTGGCCTGCGCCTTTGCGCCTGTGCCTTTCCGCCTGCACCTTTGCACCGACGCCTTTGTGTCTGCGCATTTGCACCTACACGTTTGCGTCTGCGCCTTTGCGCCTGCACGTTTGCGTGTGCGTCTTTGCGCCTGCGCCTTTGCTCTTGATTCTTTGAGCCTGCTCCTTTGCACCTCCGCCTTATGATTGCGCCTTTGCGCCTGTGACTTTGCACCTGCGCCCTTGCGCCTGTACTTTTGCTCCTGCGCCTTTTTTGCGTGCACCTTTGCACGTGCGCCTTTGCGCCTTGCCTTTCTGCCTGTGCCTTTGCGCCTGTGCCTTTGCGCCTGCGCCTTTGCACCTGCACCTTTGCGCCCATGCTTCTACGCCTTCGCCTTTGTGCCTATGCCTTTACGCCTGCGCCTTTGCACCTGCACCTTTGCGCCTGCGCATTTGCACCCGTGCCTTAACGCCTGCGCCTTTGCGCCTTGCCCTTTGTGCCTACGCCTTTGCACCTGCTCCTTTGCGCCTGCGCCTTTGTGCCTGCGCCTTTGCGCCTGCACCACTACGCATGTCCCATCGTGCCTGCCCTGTTACGCCTGCGCCTTTGCACCTGCGCTTTTGTGCTTGCGCCTTTGCGCCTACACCTTTGCGCCTGCGCCGTTGCTCCTGCACCTTTGCTTCTGTGCCTTTGTGCCTGCGCCTTTGCGCCTGCGCCTTTGTGCCTGCGCTTTTCCGCTTGCGCCTTTTTGCTTGCGCCTTTGTGCCTGCACATTTGTGCCTGCGGCTTTGCGCCTGCGCCTTTGCGCCTGCGCCTTTGAGCCTACGCCTTTGTGCCTACGCCTTTGCTCCTGCACCTTTGTGTCTGCGCCATTGCGCCTGCGCTTTTGTGCCTGCGCCTTTGCGCCTGCGCCTTTGTGCCTGCGCCTTTGCGCATGCGCCTTTGTGCCTGCGCCTTTGTGCCTGAGCCTTTGCGCCTACGCCTTTTCGCCTGCACCTTTGCACCTGCACCTTTGCCCCTGCGCCTTTGCGCCTGGATGTTGTGCCTGCGGCTGTGCGCCTGCGCTTTTGCCCCGGTGCCTTTGGACCTACGTCTTCGCGCCTGCGCCTTTGCGCCTACGCCTGTGCAGTTGTACCTGTGTCCGTGCGCCTGTGCGCCTGCGCCTCTGCGCCTACGCCTTTACACCTCTGCCTTTGTCCCTGTGCCTTTGTGCCTGCGCCTTTGCGCTTGTGCCTTTGCGCTTGCGCCTTTGCGCCTGTGCCTTTGCGCCTACGCCTTTGCGACTGCACCATTGCGCCTGGGCCTTTGTACTTGCGCCTTTGCGCCTCCGCCTTTGTGCCTGCGCCTTTGTGCTCGCGCCTTTGCGCCTATGGCTTTGCGCCTACCGCTTTGAACCTTCGCCTTTGCGCCTGTGCCTTTGTGCCTACGCCTTTGCGCCTGCGCCTTTGTGCCTACATCTTTGTGCCTGCGCCTTTGTGCCTGCTCCTTTGCACCTATGCCTTTGCCCCTGTGCCTTTGCCCGTGCGCCTTTGCGCCTGTGCCTTTGCGCCTGCGCCTTTGCGCTAGCGCCTTTGCGCCGGTGCCTGTGCGCCTGCGCATGTGCGCCTGCGTCCGTGTGCCTGTGCCTGTTCGCCTACGCCTTTGCGCCTGCGCCTTTGTACATGCGCCTTTGCGCCTGTACCATAGCACCTGCGCCTTTGCACTTGTGCCTTTGCCCCTGCGCCTTTACGCCTGGGCGTCTGCGCCTGCGCCTGTGCGCCTGCACCTTTGCGCATGTTTCTTTGCACCTGCGCATTTGCACCTGCGCCTTTGTCCCTTCGCCTTTGCCCCTGCGCCTAAGCGCCTGCGTATTTGCGCCTGCGCATTTGCGCCTGCGCCTTTGCGCCTGTGCCTTTCGCCTGAACCTTTGCACCTGCGCCTTTGCGCCTACGCCTTTGCGCCTGGACCTTTGCGCCTGCGCCTTTGGGCCTATGTATTTGCGCCTGGTCGTTTGCGCCTGCGCCTTTGCCCTTGCGCCTTTGCGCATGCACCTTTGCGGCTGCAAATTTTTGCCTGCGCCTTTGCGCCTGTGCCTTTGTGCATTACTCTTTGCGCCTGCACCTTTGCGCTTGCGCCTTTGCGATTGTGCCTTTGTGCCTGCGCCTTCGCGCCTACGTTTTTACGCCTACGCCTTTGCACCTGCGCCTTTATACCTGCGCCTTTGTACCTGCGCCTTTGCGCCTGCACCTTTGTGCATGCACCGTTGGGCTTGCGCCTTTGCGCCTGCGCCTTTGCGCCTGTGTCTTTGTGCATACACCTTTGCACCTGTGCATTTGTGTCTGCGCCTTTGCACCCTAGTTGCGCCCTAGCTGCACCCTACTTGCGTCCTACTTGCGCCCTAGTTGCATCCTAGTTACGTCCTAGTTACGTCCTAGTTGCGCTCTACTTGCATCCTAGTTGCGCCTTAGTCGGCCTTAGTTGCACCCTACTTGCGCTCTAGTTGTGCCCTACTTGCGCCCTTCCTGGCCCTAGTTGTGCCCTAGTTGCGCCTTAGTTGGGCAGTAGCTACACCCTAGTTGCGCCCTAGTTGCACCCTAGTTACACCCTAGTTGTGCCTTAGTTGCGTCCTAGTTGCGTCCTAGTTGTGCTCTAGTTGTGCCCTAGTTGCGCCTTAGTTGTGCCCTAGTTGGGCCCTAGTTGCGCCCTAGTTGCGCCCTAGTTGCACCGTAGTTTGGCCCTAGTAGCGCCCTAGTTGCGCCCCTATTGCGTCCTACTTTTGCCCTATTTTCGCCTTAGTTGCGCCCTATTTGTGCCCTGGTTGCGCCCTAGTTACGCCCCAGTTATGTCCTTGTTGCACCCTACTTGTGTCCTACTTGCGCCCTAGTTGCGCCCTAGTTGCGCCTCCGTTGGTCACTAGCTACGTCCTAGTTGCGCCCTAGTTGCAACCTAGTTGCACCCTACTTGCACCCTAGGTGCTCCCTACTTGCGTCCTAGTTGCACTCTAGTTGTGTCCTAGTTGCACCTTATTTGTACCCTAGTTGCACCCTAGTTGCGTCCTAGTTACGCCTCAGTTGGGCACTAGCAACGCCCTAGTTGTTCCCTAATTGCGTCCTTGTTACACCCTACTTGTGCCCTAGTTGCGTCTTACTTGCGTCCTACTTGCGCCCTAGTTGCACCCTAGTTGCGTCCTTGTTTTTCCCTAGTGATACCCTACTTATACCCTAGTTGTACCCTAGTTGTATCCTAGTTACGTCCTAGTTGTACCCAATGTGCGCCCTACTTCTGTCCTACTTCCGTCCTAGCTTCGCCCTACTTACATCCAACTTGCGCTTAGTTGGACACTAGCTACACCCTAGTTGGACCGTACTTGCGTCCTAGTTGCGTCCTAGTTGCGCCCTAGTTGCACCCTAGTTAAGCCATACTTGCATCCTAGTTGCACCCTAGTTACACCGTAGTTACGTCCTGGTTGCGTCCTAGTTGTGTCCTAGTTGCGTCCTAGTTGCACCCTAGTTGCGCCCTAGTTACTTCCTAGTTGCGCCCTAGTTGCACCCTAGTTACACCCTACTTGCGCCCTACTTGTACACTACTTACGTCCTAGTTGCGTCCAAGTTGTGCCCTAGTTGCATCCTACTTACACCCTAGTTGTACCCTAGTTGTGTCCTAGTTGCTTCATTATTGTGTCCTACTTGCGCCTTAGTTGCATCCTAGTTGTGGCCTAGTTGCGTCTCATTTGGACACTAGCTACGTCCTAGTTGTGTTCTAGATGCGCCCTAGTTGCACCTTAGTTGCGCCTTTTTTGCGTCCTAGTTGCGTCCTAGTTGCACCCTAGTTGTGCCCTAGTTGCACCCTAGTTGCACCCTAGTTACACCCTACTTGCATCCTACTTGCGCCCTTGTTGTACCCTAGTTGCCTCCTAGTTACGCCCTAGTTGCACCCTAGTTGTGTCCTACTTGTGTCCTACTTGTGTCCTAGTTGTGCCCTAGTTGTGACCTAGTTGTGTCCTAATGTGTCCTGGTTACGTCCTAGTTGCATCCTCGTTGCATCCTTGTTGTGTCCTAATTGTGCCCTATTTGCATCCTACTTGTGTCCTAGTTGTGTCCTATTTGCGTCCTAGTTACACCGTAGTTGAATCCTAGTTACACCCTCGTTGCACCCTACTTGCGCCCTAGTTGCACCCTAATTGCGTCCTAGTTGTGTCCTAGTTGTAACCTACTTATGCCCTACTTGTGCCCTAGTTGCATCCTAGTTGTGTCCTAGTTGCGCACTAGTTACACCCTTGTTGTGCCCTAGTTGCACCCTTGTTGTGCCCGAGTTGCACCCTAGTTCCGTCCTAGTTACACCCTACATGCGTCCTAATTGCACCATAGTTATGCCCTAATTGTGCCTTAGTTACGTCCTACTTGCAACCTAGTTGTGCCCTAGTTTTGCCCTAGTTGCATCCTAGCTGCGCCCTAGTTTCATCCTAGTTGCGCCCTAGTTGCGCTATAGTTGCATCCTAGTTGCTCTCTACTTGCGTCCTACTTGCACCCAAGTTGCATTGTAGTTGCGCCTCATTTGGGCACTAGTTGTGATCTAGTTGCGTCCTAGTTGTGCCCTAGTTGCGCCCTAGTTTCATCTTAGTTACGCCCTAGTCGAGTTGTGATTGTGCCCTACTTGCATCCTTGTTGTGTCCTAGTTACACCCTACTTGCGTCCTAGTTATGCCCTAGTTGTATCCTAGTTGCGTCCTAGTTGCACCCTAGTTGCACCCTACTTGCTTCCTCGTTGCGCCCTAGTTGCGCCTTAGTTACGGCTCAGTTGGGCACTAGCTATGCCCCAGTTGCGCCCTAGTTGTACCCTAGTTGCGCCCTACTTGAGCTCTAATTGCGCCCTAGTTGCACCCTTCTTACACCCTTGTTGTGGCCTAGTTGCGCCTCAGTTGCGTCCTACTTGCACCCTAGTTGCACCCTAGTTGCATCCTAGTTGCGCATTAGTTGGACACTAGCTACGTCCTAGTTACATCCAAGTTGTGTCCCACTTACGCCCTAGTTACACCCTACTTGTGTCCTACTTGTACCCTAGTGGCATCCTAGTTGTGCCCTAGTTTCGCCGTAGTTGTGTCTTACTTGTACCCTAGTTGTATCCTAGTTACATCCTAGTTGTACCCTTACTACGTCCTACTTGCGTCCTACTTCCGTCCTCCTTCCGCCCTAGCTGCGTCCTAGTTGCGCCCTGCGTGCACCTCAATTGGGCACTAGCTACACCCTAGTTGGGCCGTACTTGCGTCCTACTTGCGTCCTAGTTGCACCCTACTTACGCCTCAGTTGGGCATTATTTACGCCTATTTGCGCCCTAGTTGCACCCTAGTTACGCCCTAGTTTTGCCCTAGTTACGCCCTACTTGCGTCCTACTTACACTCAGTTGGGCACTAGCTACACCCTACTTGGGCCGTACTTGCGTCCTACTTGCGTCCTAGTTGCACCCTAGCTGTGCCCTAGTTGCGCCATACTTGCGTCCTAGTTGCGCTCTAGTTGCACCCTAGTTATGCCCTAGTTACGCCCTAGTTGTGTCCTAGTTACGTCCTACTTCCGTCCTAGTTGTGCCCTAGTTGTGTCCTAGTTGCATCCTAGTTGCGCCCTAGTTGTTTTCTAGTTGTGTCCTAGTTACGCCCTAGTTGTGCCCTAGTTGCGCCCTAGTTGCGCCCTACTTGCGTCCTAGTTGTACGCTAGTTACGCCCTAATTGCGTCCTACTTGTACCCTAGTTACATCCTAGTTTCGTCCTAGTTGCGCCATAGTGGTGTCCTTCTTGCGCCCTAGTTGCGCTCTAGTTGCATTCTTGTTGTACCTCAGTTGGACACTAGCTACGCCCTAGTTGCACCCTAGATGCACCCTAGTTGCACCTTAGTTACAACCTAGTTGCGTCCTAGTTGCACCTTAACTACACCCTAGTTGTACCCTAGTTGCACCCCAGTTGCGCCCTACTTGCGCCCAACTTGTCAACCGGCCTGAGGCAAACGGACTAGAAAACAGGGCCGACACAATAGCACCTGCCGTCCGCTCCTAGCATTTCAGCTAGGAGAAGATATCACCCTCAGGATCACGGTTCCACACTGAGCAGTTCCTAGGCAATCACTTGCTAGCAACTGTGTCCACTTAACACTTGGTCACTTTCGCGCGAGGTGCTAGTCAAAGACTAACTCCTGGGGCTTAGACCAACCAGTGTCTTCTTTATACTGTTCCTTAGTTGGACAACTCTGTGAGGAGCATCTAAGGCCAGATTGTGTAATTAGAATGAGGAATGAGCCTGGTACATATAGTCCTAGGCCTGGCTTCTAAGGTGTGTGGG
>SZWC01005649.1:99864-113690 GCA_023375785.1 Penium margaritaceum | reverse complement strand
GATATAGATATAGATATAGATATAGATATAGATATAGATGTAGATGTAGATGTAGATGTAGATATAGATATAGATATAGATATAGATATAGATATAGATATAGATATAGATATAGATATAGATATAGATGTAGATATAGATATAGATGTAGATATAGATATAGATATAGATATGGGGGGGATTCCTTTTTACCCACCATTTGAAAACGTTCTGCGTATGTTATCCACGGTTGAGAACTTTATTTACGTATCAGCCAGTCGTGGGAGAAGAAGACTTGTTTGCCCACTTTTTGGCAGGTCCCTTCCGTTCTCTCCACACATTTTAATCGGTACACACTATGTCCAAATTTAAATAAAGAAACACGCTTTACCCATTTTTTTAGCTGACTCCGATACCCACTTTGGACATCCGCTCGTCACTAAACGTGACGAGCGGATGTCCAAGGCTCGTGCTCCTAGACATCGCGAATCCTGCAAAACTTTCCCCACAACATCCCTTTCGTGTGTGAAATTGGCTATTGAGGACCTATAATCTTACGTTTTAAATAGTTCTTTCATTCCTTCCTTCGTTATTTCATTCCTTCGTTTGTGGAAGCAAGGTCGACGAGGTCGTCTCCATATTTTTTCATAGGAGGTCAATCGACGAAAGCGAAAACCTGTCACATGAATGAAGAAGAAAATAACATACTAGCGTGAATGATCACTGTCGACTGACGAGGACAACATAAAAGGTCGCACATGTTGCGGAAAACAGATAGGTTGCTCATGCAATGCGATGTAGTGCGATCTAATTTCCGTCGTCAAGACCTTTAGCCAAAATTCAGGATTGTGCCCATTTTCTCAAGTTCATACCTTGCATTCTTAGTTCTCTCAGTCACAAACAAGTAATACATCGAACCAGTCTATTTTTTTAACCAGATTTCTTTCAACATGTCTCTCATTTCAATATGATCCAAGATATCCATGTTAAGAGGTAGTTGTCCATTCTCGCTTGTTATGGCTCGTTTAAACGTAGTGTCACCAAATTGCAGAAACTGGGCTGTGCTTGTACCGAACAATGCAGAGTTACGATACATGTTTCAAAAAGAGACCTTGATTGATCAAAGAGACAAGTGATGAAGTTGGTCCACGAAAGATTCGAAAGGTGTCAAAAACGGAACCGAAATTGGAGATTGCGTTTCGTCAATCAACGCATCGTCGTGTTACTTGCCCCTCACGGATGTTAAAAGCTAAACCCCCTCACTCTTGTGCCTTGAAAGGCCACCTTCTCCCTTTATCAAAACCCTATTTTTACGGCCGGTAAACATTTTAGAGTACGTCATGTTTCTCTCATGTCTAGCTTTACAAGGCGCGGTGCAGGTTTAGTCAACCTCTTCGTCGAAAGTAAACTTTTTTTGTGACATGTCTACATACTCTTTCGCAGTTCATGTCATAAGGCAACATAAAGGTATGCGAATAATCTAACAAGGGTGCTAACGATTGAAACATGGCCTTGTTCAACGCTAGCTGTCGTCACCTAAAAAAAATGGGGCCGACGTCGTCGGCCTCGCTTCTGTCGTTCGGACGTGCAATGTCGTGTGCGATTTGCAATGTGCAGTATTGTTTTTTTTTTTCCGCATACTGTGCAAAATAGTGAGTGGACCACCACTCGACCATACTCGAGCACGGCTGTCCGTGTCGGCAGGCGAACCCCACCAGCTACATGCAAGAACGGGCTCAACAAAGCAAAACTGCCAGGTTCTGAAGTAGACATCGAACGGAAACTTCGAAATAAGCACCCCATCCACAACCAGCTGCAAAAGGCGACCATATGCTTCAATATTTTGTCAAAGAATGAAAACATCAAAATTGACCTCTTAAAATCGCTGTCGCATCCCATGTAAACAATAAGAAAACAAAATCCGTGATGAATCCACGATCCAAGAACATGCATAAAATACCGGAATTCTAGTCATGATTTTTCAGAAGTGGGCAATTTAGTCACGGTTAATCGGTATTCATGTTTTGTGGACAAGGTGGTCACTTGTTAAAAACAGTGGGTGATCGGTACATTTTTCATGAGGAAAGTGGGTAATCGAGAAGGCCGAGACTCAAAATGTGGGTAAAAGTGAATTATTCCGTATAGATATAGGTATAGATATAGATAAAGATATATATATAGCTTTGGGCCAAATAGCTCAGATACCCATAAAACGCAAAGTGTGACTTTGATCCGCCCAGCACCGGCAGAAAAATAACTGAAAGCCCAGTCCGAAATCATGCTCGCTCGCGGCATGCATCGACGCCCGAGCAAAAAAAAAGTCGTCATGGCCATCCGGCCAATCGCCGGTCAAGGACGAGAGGCGCCGATCCCACCTCGCCAACCGTCGATCGGCCGATGCTCGATCGACGGCCTGCGAAGTCCACGATCAGCGACTTTCGTCGCTGATCGTCGATCGGCCGGAGTCCTCGATGACGAGGGTGACTCCAGAAATCCAGCATCGGCTGATAGGAAACGGAAAACAAAAGTAAGATGTTTAGCTTTCAAACCCTTGGTTGAAACAACAAACCTAAAACAAATTAATTCAACATAAATTTCGGAGTGTTCGGGTTTTATTTTTAAACTGGGACCTGCCGGGCCCCGCGGTAGCGGGGGCCCGGCAGGTGCCAGTTTAAAGCATGGGGAGTCGCGAACTCCTTACAAACGTTACGAAAATGTCCGCAAAAAGTCTCACAAACCCTACCTTTTTGGGGTTTGTGATATTGAGGAAGAGGAATCATGTCATGCGTCGACGACGCATGACATGATGCCTCGACATCGACGTTTTCCTTTTTTGCCTTGTTACTGGCCTGGCGGTCGCGGCGTCAGATGGGTAGCTAGGTTATTTCTCGCTCGACGACGGGCGAATGAGTTATATACTTCCGAAAACTGGGTGTATTGTGACCGAACCCTATAGCTTTAGATATAGATGTCGATATAGATATATAAATAGCTATAGATATGGATATGGATACGGATATGGATATGGATATGTTACGGGTATGGACATGGATATGGATATGGATTTAGATATAGATGCGGATATAGATAAGTATATAGCTGAAGATTTAGACACACATAAATATCAGGGATATATGTACAAAACTTTATGTAGAAAAAGATACTGATTTAGATGAAGATATACACATTTGTTTTTTTCCACGCATATGGATATGCATATGCATATGGATATGGATATGGATATGGTTATGTAAACGTATGTGCTTAAACATACATGTGTAGCTGTTTTTAAATGTACAACTCACTGCACAATGTGAAACTGAGAATGTGCAACTATCGAAAACATTTTTGTTGGTTTTTGGCAAGACATACATGATAATGGTGTTGGTGTATGGGCTTTGAGCTATCATGTAGCCTTGTTTAGGGAGCCTCCTAGTTTGAGCTGATGGTTCTCCAGTGGCTACATTACTTCTTCTGTGACATGGATGGTGCATGGAAGCAGCTCAGTTTACCCATATGTGTCTAGTCGAGTTTTCTCGGTGGTCGGGACCCGGGCACTTGGTGGTTTGTGCCAGTGCTCCGGGAGACCCACAAAGATTGACTGCATATTGCCTCTGACAGGTTGTACACTCTCTCTGTGGTCGAGACCTGGGTACACGGTGGTTTGTGCCGGTACCTCGGGAGACCCTGCACTGATTGGTCTAGTCTTAGAGACCTTTTTGACAGACATGTGTAGTCTGCGTGTGGCTGAGACCCGGACGCCCGGTTACATGTTCCGGCGTCTCGGGAGGCCTAAACTTGCCTAGCTTGGCTAGACCGTGATGCTAGTGTGTCACCGTATATTCTGGTTGTGTTTGGGGTATNGCTCCGGGAGACCCACAAAGATTGACTGCATATTGCCTCTGACAGGTTGTACACTCTCTCTGTGGTCGAGACCCGGGTACACGGTGGTTTGTGCCGGTACCTCGGGAGACCCTGCACTGATTGGTCTAGTCTTAGAGACCTTTTTGACAGACATGTGTAGTCTGCGTGTGGCTGAGACCCGGACGCCCGGTTACATGTTCCGGCGTCTCGGGAGACCTAAACTTGCCTAGCTTGGCTAGACCGTGATGCTAGCGTGTCACCGGATATTCTGGTTGTGTTTGGGGTATATTTGATATTTTCCTGTCGGTCGAGACCCGGGCACGCGGTTGACTGTTCCGGTGCCTCGGGAGACCTCCAGTTTGTGGTTTCATGTTCTGGGACATGTGTACTCCCCGTCTGTGCCTTCTGGTGCGGCGGGGATGACGGGGCCTGGTGGACTAGCCCCCAGTCCCCAGTACAAAAGCTCAGCGTAGGGCTCATTGTACCTCTCCTTCGTTCTTAATTCATTCGTTCCAGACTTAGCCAAATCTTGACGCTGCACTTCTCCCGCTCACCACCAGAGCTCATGTCTCTTCCAACATGGGCCTGCATGCCCTAGACTCATTTTAGCTTGGTATCAGAGCACAAGGGGGGCGTGTGAGCAGCAGAGCAGCAGAACAGCCTGGACAAGCAGCTGAGATGCGCCATGTGGCGCCACACAGGCACAAGAGTGCAAGAAGCAACAAACGTGCCTGCGACAGCATCACGTGTGTCTACAATCACATCAAGGATGTTCTCCAATCAGGTTTAGGTTAAAGCCAAGTGTTAGACTGCTGGGTGCTGCCGTGACTCCTGTTTAGGTGGCAGAAGCACCCACCGGCAGCAGCAACTTCACTCATGTTCTCTGGGTGGCCCGTGTGTGTTGTGAGTGAATGAGGTAACAAGTGTGCAAGCAGCGTGCAAGCGGCGTGCATGCAGCGTGCAAGCAGCCGGCACAAGCGGCGTGCAAGCAGCGTACAAGCAGCCAGCACAAGCAGCATTGCAAGCAGCGTACTGGCGGTGTGCAAGCGCGGCAGCAGCAGCAGCACTAGCACTGGTAGTGGCAATGCGCAGTGCGCGGTGCGCAACAGCAGTTTGCACCAACGTTCACAGCGAGCAGCAGCAATAGCGTGCATTGTAGTGTGTGGCAGCAGCAGTAGCGTTAGTAGCGGCAGCGGCCGCTTTCCTTAGCAGTTAGCAGTTTACATTTGCAATGCGCAGCAGCAGCAGTAGCGGCAGCCGCTTGCAGCATTCTTCCCAGCCACTGCGAGCAGCCACAGTAGCAAAGTGCAGCCAGTTGCAGCCGCTTACTACTGTCGCAAATCACGGCAACAGCATTTCTGCGCGCCGAGCAGCGTCGTTGCGCAGCTTGCGACAGTTGCAAGAGCTTGTGCGGATGGGCAGCACCAGCAAAACAGCTTGCGCGCTTGCTAGCGGCAGCAGCAGCAGTAGCGACGTCGCGACCGCCATAGCCGCCGACGCTTCGCTGAGTTGCTCTCTCCCACTCTCTCCTCGCTCGCCGCCGACTCTCTCTCTCTCTCTCGCTCTCTCTCTCTCTCTCTCTCTCTCCCTCTCTCTCTCTCTCTCCGCCTCTCTCTCTCTCTCTCTCTCTCTCTCTCTCTCTCTCTCTCTCCCTCTCTCTCTCTCTCTCTCTCTCTCTCTCTCTCTCTCTCTCTCTCTCTCTTTCTCTCTCCCTCTCGCCGGCTAGCTCTCTATCTCTCATTCCTGCTATCTCTCTCTCTCGCTCTCACGGACCCGGCCGCTCCCTCTCTCACTCACGGTCCTCTCTCCTGCTCGCGTTCGCTCGCTCCCAGCCTCGCTCTCGCGCATTCCCTGCTGACGTCACCATCGGCACCTCAGAGCGACAAAACCCACCCACGATTTTCGCGTTGGTGCGAAGTCACCCACGCGATCGTGGGTGGTTGCCAATCGACGCTTGCCTCGCACGCCTGACTTGACCCGGCCACTTCATCCAAGAAAAAAAAATGTAGGTCTGACAGAGGCAAGCGAGAAAAGAAACAACACAACAGAGGTACTCGTTAATCCCGGAGGATATTTCTATAATACTGTCCCTTCAGCCAACGAGCTCTTTTCATGTTAAGTTTTCTTTTTCTCCTGTCCTTCACTCTTAGAAAAGGAAAATTTTCCCCATACCATTTTCCATACCCTTTTTCTTTTTCCTTTCCTCCATTTTAGCACAAGTACGTCTACCGTACACCACAGCCCTTTCTTCAGGACTCTTCCCTTCCTTTTGCATCACCTACAGACGGTGCCAGAACCTCTCACATCTTCACATCTCATCATTCCTCTCGGCACGATGTTACCATGGCCGGGGCCACCTCATGGCCCTTCCCTAACACAGGGATTTTCTCCCTCGCCCTCTGATAGAGTTTTGCATCCTCACCCTCATCACTTGCACCCCTCAGACCCACTGAGGCCACAGCCGGGACCACCTCCCCGTGGTCATCCCGGCCATGTGCTCCCGTGGTCAGTTTCTACACCGCCGGGACACAGTACCTCCCACGCTCACTCTTATCACGGGTTGCCTTCTGGCACGGTGATCACACCGCCGGCGCCACCACCTCACGGTGGTGCTGGCCATTCCCTCTTGTGGTCGGTTCCTTCACCACCAGGAGAGAGCGTTCCTCTCGCCCAGCCGTGTCACCAGCCCATCGGCACTTTGACCCGGCCTCTGGCATCACCTTTTCATGGGTCCTCTGGCCAGCTCCCTCTGTGGTCGGCTCCTGCTCCGACCGACACCAGGGCTCTGCACGCATACCCGTGGCACCAGCCTGCCAGCCTGGTGTCCGGATTGCCTCCATCCTCTGGTCAGCCTTCTCAGTGTTCCTTCTCACCACCACCGAGCCATGGCGTTCTTCACGCTCATTTGCATCATTCCCCGCCTTCCGGGGTTGATGTGTGGCCGCCAGCACCATTCTTTGGTGATGTTGCTCTCCAGTCGCTCCCGTGGTCGGTCGTTCCACCGCCGGGACGCGACATTCTCCATCATCACTACCATGAATCTCCCAGGGGTGGCCCTCTTCTCCCACAGCAGGATCCAGCTCCTCGTGCGTTTGCCTGCCACTTCTGTGGCGATGGACGCCACGGTTGGCGCCAGTGTCACCTGCGCCCCAGTGGGTGGCATCCACCCTGGCTCTCGTCTCGTGAGTTCCCTCACACACCGCAGCACACAGACCTACGTCATTCGTTTGTTCATCACACCGGAGCTCTTGCTGTACTGTACACCGAGCTCCAGAGTCTACGGCAGATGATGCAACAGATCAGGGACCACCTCTTCACCCATCAGGTTGACTCTTCCTGCACATCATCGTTCTCATCTTCCTCCTCCTCTTCTTAGGGACCTCCTTCGGCTGCACTGGACCTTCCGTCTCAATCTGCAGCCATTCTCTCCATCCTCCGCTCCACTGGTGTCATGCCCCCTCCCAGTCCACCTCCTTCTCGACGACGTCGTCGTCGTCCAGCGCGTCCTGTTTGTCTCGTCTCCCGCACGTCTTCATCTCCACCGGCTTCTGTCGTTGCACCGTTTGAGGGGGGGTGTGTGCATCCGTCCACTTCGACGTTGACTACGCCAGTGAGCACCGAGGATGGAGCAGGAGCACCTAGTACTACATCTGGTAGAGTAGCAGTAGCAGCATTAGACAAATCCACACCGTCTACATCCACGCCTTCTGCATTCTTTACAGCACCAGCTCCATCAGCTGGTACAGCTGCACTCGCTGCACCGGCTGCCCCACCTGTTGCATCGCATGCAGTAGTGTCCTCTGCAGCTTCTACAGCTTTAGGAGCAGTAGCAACATTAGACACGTCCACACCGTCTACATCCATGCCTTCCGCATTCTCTACAGCACCAGCTGCATCAGCTGGTACAGCTGCACTCGCTGCACCAGCTGCCCCACCTGTTGCATCGCCTACAGTAGTGTCCTCTCTAGCTTCTACAGCTTTAGGAGAAGTAGCAACAGCAGACATGTCCACACCGTCTACATCCACGCCTTCCGCATCCTCTACAGCACCAGCTGCATCAGCTGGTACAGCTGTACTCGCTGCACCGGCTGCCCCACCTGTTGCACCGCCAGCAGGTGCGTCCCCTGTAGCGTCTACATCCTTACCAGGATCAGCAGCATCAGTCCTCTCTACACCAGCACCATCACCTGCTTCTTCTACTTCTTCACCAGCAGCCGCAGCCTCGACATCCTCTACTGCATCCACAGATTCATCAGCCTCTTCTACAGCACCTGCTTCACTTACAGGACCAGTTGCATCGGCTGTGTTTGCTGCACCAGCAGCACCTCCTGCTCCATCTACGTCTTCACCAGCAGTTGCAGCATCGCCTTCATCTGCTGCATCCACAGCTTCATCGGCATCAGCCTCTCTTGCAGCACCTGCCTCACTCACAGTACCAGTTGTATCGGCTGTGACAGTTGCACCTCCTGTATCAGCTGCCCCATCTGCTGCATCCGCTCCATTGCGAGCACCGACATCATCTGCAGCATCCGCAGTTTTTGCAGCATCAGCGTCCTCTGGACTCTTGGCTTCGTCCTCAGTGTTGGTCTCATCCACTACATTGACCCCACTAGCTGCATCGACGCCCTTGGTAGCAGTAGGTACTACGGCGGCGCCTATGATAGGTGCATCTACTACATCCTCAGTACCGACAGCACCAGCTGTATCTGGTGCCTCTCCAGTGCTTCCATCTTCCACACCAGCCCTTCTAGCCACGTTAGTCGCACTATCCACGTCGTCTCCACCAGGATCCCCAGCTTCAGCACTGGGGTCGACGTCTTCATCAGGATCCTCTGCATGGGCGGTGTCGGCACCTTCAGGATCATCAGCTCCATCCTCTTCCTGAGCGAGAGCACCTACATCTTCTGCAGCATCACCTGTTGAGGCATCAGCTACATCCACTATATCGACATCCTTCACAGCACGTCCAGCATCCGTTCCGTCCGCTACATCGGCAGCATCTGCATCATCAGCTGCATCGGCAACATCATCTCCACCGGCAGCATCAGCTGCATCGTCAGCAGCAGCCACATAGGCAGCCTCAGCTGCATCGACAGCATCAGCCGTGTTGGTTTGTCCCTCATTGGCCAGTGATCATGCAACAGCTGGTAGAGACATCTTGGGGGGGGGCGCCGGCGTCTTGCCCACCTATGGTGGTGACTGCAGAGTTAGTGCCCTTCACCAGGTCGGCAGCACCTAGTCATTCCTGTCTGAGATGCCGAGCTGAGGAGGATGAGATTCGTTCCCAGATCAGTGAGCAGGAGACGTACGTCGCTACCGTTCGAGCGATATTGTCTGGCGACATCCTTGCACCGNTTGTCCCTCATTGGCCAGTGATCATGCAACAGCTGGTAGAGACATCTTGGGGGGGGGCGCCGGCGTCTTGCCCACCTATGGTGGTGACTGCAGAGTTAGTGCCCTTCACCAGGTCGGCAGCACCTAGTCATTCCTGTCTGAGATGCCGAGCTGAGGAGGATGAGATTCGTTCCCAGATCAGTGAGCAGGAGACGTACGTCGCTACCGTTCGAGCGATATTGTCTGGCGACATCCTTGCACCGGAGGATGCTCCAGGTTACACCTTCATTGGAGACATGGAGAGGAGCGATTACATCCAGATGTCTAGAGAGTGTGAGCTGAGGGATGCAGAGGGGTGGTTGCGTGCACTACAGGATACATTAGCCGAGATACTTGCTGAGGGTTGTAGCGGACACAACCCAGATGGTTCCGAGTCCAGTTCCGTAGCAACCCAGACAGCACCTCACAGGATGGGGATCCTGATGTAGTGAGTAGCGACGACACATCAGACAGCCTTGCGACATCCTTCAGCTCACCCACATCCTTCTCCTTTCCACCTGTACCATCTCCCTCCACCTCTGAGTCTTGCACGCCTCCTACCTCACAGATTGTCCAGCATCCACGTCCTTCAGTTGACCCTTTGTCTCAGTCCTTGGATACCTTGAGACATTCTGCCCCAGGAGGCACAGCATCTGCACCCACTCAGCTTCGAGCAGCGGAGATGGAGGTGATGGTACTCCGGAGAGTGATTGACTCCTTGTCCAGCACGTACAGTGAGATGATGGTAGTGCGCGAGGATGTTGAGTTTGAGCTTCGCACAGTGACTCAGGAGGATCATGCCTAGATGCGTGAGCGCGCTTCTCTTCTCCAGGGTGAGTTGGTTGTAGCACAGGAGCATCTACGCACATTGGAGTGTGCAGTTGCTGTACCGACTGCAGGAGTGAGTTTCCCACACACAGCTCCAGCTCCGTCTCCACTCTCCACTCAAGGATCTTCCAACACCATCCTCTCCACCTGTACTATTTTGGAGTCTCCTGGTTGGGACCTCTGGCACATCCCAGATGTGGGGGTATCAGCCTCTCTCTCCTCGCTCAGCCATGGAGCATTCGGCAGCGTCTTCTCCACTCCTGCACCCTCTGAGTCTGATGAGAGTGACACCCAGGATCCTGCTAGTTGGGATCTCTGGCAGCTTCCACGTGGTGAGTGACAGGCGTTAGAGAGTGCGTGAGTGAGTTGTGCACATGTTAGTCATTGTAGCCTCATCCTCATCTCTCTGATGACGTACTCACATCTCCAGCTACTGTCAGGTGTGTCCATTGTTGGATTGTTCTTCCCAGGATCGCTTGAGCCAGGAGGAGATGCAGTGTTATCTTCAGGCGATAGGTTCACAGCTTTCTGCATGCAGGGGGAGCAGATGCATCCTAGCACATTGGTGATTGGTGTTCATGTTCTCAGGACTCTCTCATTACGGGGGAGCGTCTGTATCTTCTCAGTTGGTACCTTTTCGACAGCTCTTGCAGCCCAGGGGGAGTGTTGGTGTATGGGCTTTGAGCTATCATGTAGCCTTGTTTAGGGAGTCTCCTAGTTTAAGCTGATGGTTCTCCAGTGGCTACATTACTTCTTCTGTGACATGGATGGTGCATGGAAGCAGCTCAGTTTACCCATATGTGTCTAGTCGAGTTTTCTCGGTGGTCGGGACCCGGGCACTTGGTGGTTTGTGCCAGTGCTCCGGGAGACCCACAAAGATTGACTGCATATTGCCTCTGACAGGTTGTACACTCTCTCTGTGGTCGAGACCCGGGTACACGGTGGTTTGTGCCGGTACCTCGGGAGACCCTGCACTGATTGGTCTAGTCTTAGAGACCTTTTTGACAGACATGTGTAGTCTGCGTGTGGCTGAGACCCGGACGCCCGGTTACATGTTCCGGCGTCTCGGGAGGCCTAAACTTGCCTAGCTTGGCTAGACCGTGATGCTAGCGTGTCACCGGATATTCTGGTTGTGTTTGGGGTATATTTGATATTTTCCTGTCGGTCAAGACCCGGGCACGCGGTTGACTGTTCCGGTGCCTCGGGAGACCTCCAGTTTGTGGTTTCATGTTCTGGGACATGTGTACTCCCCGTCCGTGCCTTCTGGTGCGGCGGGGATGACGGGGCCTGGTGGACTAGCCGCCAGTCCCCAGTACAAAAGCTCAGCGTAGTGCTCATTGTACCCCTCCTTCGTTCTTAATTCATTCGTTCCAGACTTAGCCAAATCTTGACGCTGCACTTCTCCCGCTCACCACCAGAGCTCATGTCTCTTCCAACATGGGCCTGCATGCCCTAGACTCATTTTAGCTAATGGTGCATTGATTTATGCATTGCTTGCTCTGTACTACAACACACAACAAGTTACTATGTAATCATATGCACGCTTAGCGTGCAACGCTGGTCTCTTGTTTCTTCCTGATTTCGAGCACGAATCCGGATATATGACGAATATACCGCGAGTCAACGCCCGTTAGGCAAAATTCAATTTTTTCGCTGGTAGATGGCATAGGGCTTTGGGCGAGGCATGGCGGCGCACAAATATGCCCTTTTTTTTTCCTCACAGAAGTAGGAGCTATTGTCAGCAGCAGAGGGGTGTGCGTGTCACATCAATCAAGAAACGAAGTTGAGGGGGAAGAGGGGGGTGATGCTTGCAAGACAAGCTCAAGAATAGGGGTTGTCACTATCCAAGTTGCTACCGAGCTCACAACACGAACCACCAAAGCTGCACAGCGTTTGCTCGCAAAGCCCTCGTTTGTCGAGTTGTGGAATTACACACGTTGTCGCTAGAGAGTGTTTGGAACCGAGAATCTGATTCGAAGGCGGTTGCGAGGGTGAACCGACGCTTTAATTTTGCTATTGAGTCTATGATCCCGCTGGTTTGGTTAGTGGGTGCCGGCTTGGCGATTCGGTCTACGAGCGCTCGCAAATGCTTGCGAGTGCGCCACAACGCCGCTGCAGAATCAAAGGAGAAATAAAAGGGTTCCCGCCGATTTGTCATGATCTTATCGCCCTGGAATCCTACGTGGCGGGGTTCCCAACATCTGGGAAACGTCTGAAGTGCGTTGAGGCGAAGAATCGAAGCTAAGACCCACTATGAAGACGTTCATTGATAAACCTGTTCAAAAAATGATTCTACAAAACCGACTTAATCATCGACGGTTGAGGACAATTTTCAAACCGGTTTGCAAGTGGTTGAAATCTTACACGCCTTTTGAGGTCGCTCTATTTGGGAGGTGCGTAGCGGGGGGGGGGGGGGGGGGGGGGGGGGGGGGGTGGCCCATCGGAGTAGGATTCGCGTCCGCAAAATCAGGACGATCAGCCGCCGATGTTGGAAGGGGTGCACCCACAAACTCTACGGACACGGCAGCCAGGTCCCGCTGGTTTGAACCGGTTGCCTCTTGATGACATAATCACAAAGGACAAATATATGAATTATGCATGTTTGAGTCATGGTCTGAACTCGAGGTACCGCATTTCTCCTCCCATCAAGAATTTGTGCCGACCTTTGGCGGTGACTTATGCCGGATGCCTTGATTTCTCCATAGTCATTCGTGGAAGGTCGGCGGTTGAGAGAGAAGGGGACTCAAATGGATTCAAGAATCTACTTATCCTCTTACAAAGTGGAAATGTCCACGGTATCTTACTACGGATACAGTTAGCAACCGAACCGGAAAGTGTGCATCTTCAATCGAAGGCAATGAGTGCCACATTCTCGAACCCTCGTTTTCTATTGCGTTGTGGTGGCGCCCACGATGCACTGATGTCACATGTTTGTGGCGTGAACACCATTGCATGTTTCCAGCCGGGCTGCTGGGCTTTCCCATGCAAGCTGTTCGATCTCACCATTTTTTGGTAAATAGCTCGACATAGTGCGTTGAGGTGGCTTGTTACTTCGGGCCGTCAATCGTTACTATCCAGAAGTCCCGGGATCCATTATAGCTGAGAAAAGATGATATTGACGACCACCGATTCGTGGTTGCAAAATGTTATGACTTCTCTCATTGTCACGCCGATTTACGCTGTTTTGGACACGCTTGTGTCCGACTTTTCACTTCTCAACAGTTTCAATCGCTTCACCTCACATGTACAAAGATGCATGCAAACCAGGAGGTTAAGAAGGGTCACCGGACATCCTGCAAGGAGCACTGGCGGGTTTGGAGCGGTCTAAACACTGGTTTGCGCCCTTCAGGCTGGCGGATCCCGTATCTATGTCTCTGTTTTCAAGTCTCGGCATGTTAAGAGAGAGTTTCTTGTGCTCCGACCTCGCTTCAACTGTTTTGTGTGCTGAGCATGCACAAATCGTGAGTAGAGGCAGCATATGGGAGAGATGAGGACAAAAAATGCCATAGTCCTGACACGTCGAAGCCAAGCAGACATTTGCGGTTGGATACTCGTTAACTCGACATGAACGGCGCATGCGCTGTGAAAACCAGTCACTTCGGATAAGTTCGCACAATCACAAAAGAATCATAATTTAGGCGCGAAATCGACGCAACCCTAGAATCAACAGCAAAATCACAGCGCCGGTTCACCCCCTGCATCAGCGTCGGCTGCCCATGATGATGAATGGTGCCCTGCCGGGACCTCCACGGATGTCCGAGTTGAGTGGGACGTGCATTCCG
>SZWC01005649.1:77519-89652 GCA_023375785.1 Penium margaritaceum | reverse complement strand
TTTTGTGTGGGGAACGAGCGCACTGCCCTCATACACTAGCCCCACGCACTGGACCCCCCCATAGGGGAGGGGGTCCAGTTTTCCATATAGGAAAAAATCACACACATACTGTGTGATCAGTGTCCTTTTGCGTGGGGAAGGAGCGCACTGTCCTCATTCACTAGCCCCACGCTCTGGACCCTCCATAGAGGAGGGGGTCCAGTTTTCCATAGAGGACAAAATCACGCACTGAGTGCGTGATCAGTGTATTTTTGTGTGGGAAACGAGCGCACTGCCCTCATACACTAGCCCCACGCACTGGAGCCCCCCATAGGGGAGGGGGTCCAGTTTTCCATATAAGAAAAAATCACATACTGAGTGTGTGATCAGTGTACTTTTGTGTGGAGAACGAGCGCACTGGCCTCATACACTAGCCTCACGCACTGGACCCCCCCATAAAGGAGGAGGTCCAGTTTTCCATTGAGAACAAAATCACGCACTGAGTGCGTGATCAGTGTACTTTTGTGTGGGGAATGAGCGCACTGCCCTCATACACTAGCCCCACGCACTGCACCTTCCCATAGGGGAGGAGGTCCAGTTTTCCATCGAGGAAAAAATCATGCACTGAGTGCGTGATCAGTGTATTTTTGTGTGGGAAACGAGCGCACTGCCCTCATACACTAGCCCCACGCACTGGACCCCCCCATAGGGGTGGGGGTCCAGTTTTACATAGAGGACAAAATCACGCACTGAGTGCGTGATCAGTGTATTTTTGTGTGGGGAACGAGCGCACTGCCCTCATACACTAGCCCCACGCACTGGACCCCCCCATAGGGGTGGGGGTCCAGTTTTACATAGAGGACAAAATCACGCACTGAGTGCGTGATCAGTGTATTTTTGTGTGGGGAACGAGTGCACTGCCCTCATACACTAGCCCCACGCACTGGACCTCCCCATAGGGGAGGAGGTCCAGTTTTCCATATAGGACAAAATTACACACTGAGTATGTGATCATTGTATTTTTGTGTGGGGAACAAGCGCACTGCCCTCATACACTAGCCCCACGCACTGGACCCCCCCCACAGGGGAGGAGGTCCAGTTTTCCATAGAGGACAAAATCACGCACTGAGTGCGTGATCAATGTACTTTTGTATGGAGAACGAGCGCACTGGCCTCATACACTAGCCCCACGCACTAGACCCCCCCATAGGGGAGGGGATCCAGTTTTCCATATAGGACAAAATCACGCACTGAGTGCGTGATCAGTGTATTTTTGGGTGGGGAAGGAGCGCACTGCCCTTATACACTAGCCCCACACACTGGACCCCCCCATAGGGGAGGGGATCCAGTTTTCCATGTAAGAAAAAATCACGCACTGAGTGCGTGATCAGTGTATTTTTATGTGGGGAACGAGCGCACTGCCCTTATACACTAGCCTCACGCACTGGAGCCCCTCATAGGGGAGGAGGTCCAGTTTTCCATAGAGGATAAAATCACGCACTGAGTACTTGATCTGTGTACTTTTGTGTGGGGAATGAGCGCACTGCCCTCATACACTAGCCCCACGCACTGGACCCCCCCATATTGGAGGGAAAATAGTTTTCCATATAGGACAAAATCACGCACTGAGTGTGTGATCAGTGTACTTTTGTGTGGGGAACAAGCGCACTGCCCTCATACACTAGCCCCACGCACTGGACCCCCCCATAGGGAAGGAGGCCCAGTTTTCCATAGAGGATACAATCACGCACTAGACAGGTGCACTTGAAAACAAGTGTAGAAAAATGCCCCCATTAACCATACCTCCCACACCTCACCAGCGTGGCGGCGTCGTTGTTTTCTCTGCCTTCGCTGCTCACTCTCAAGCTGAGGGCTGGCAGGGGATTGCGCAAGCTGCCTGAGATTGAACCACAGTTTGTGGGAGGTGTAGGTGGTGCAGATGAGGTCGGAGTCGTGTCTAGCCAGGCACGTGGACCGGAGCAGAGAAGCGGCGTGATGACAAGGAGCATGACTGGGGGGAAGAGGAGTGCGGACGGGAGGCCGAGGGGTGGTAGCAGGGGCAGGGGGAGCAGAAGCAGAAGCATCACCGGCGTCACAGATGAGCTTCAACTAAGGGAGGGGCAGCAGCAGCATGGTCTGAAGCTTCGGTCTCTCCATCTCTTGTGTCCCAGTCTTGTGGAGATCCCTGCTTCCTTCTCTCTCCTCACGCAGCTCACGGAGCTTAGAATGCATAGGAAGATGCACATGCGCAACGTCGTCATCCCAGAGGGACTCCGTTCTTCCGTCCGCGGTGTGAGTTTCACTGGACTTATTTTTTTTCTGCTCGTGACTTCTTTTGGCAATGGTGTTGACAGATTGACATCTCGGTGTTGGGGTATTACCAAGTTGGTGTCCGTGAGCTTGTCGGAGACCTTGCTTTGGTTGTTTGTTTCAACATAGTTCTTGTTGCAGAAAGTTAGCAAGTTGTTTCTTGCTAACTTTCCGCATTTCTTCTGGGGCTTTATATTGGGAGGGGTAGGGGGAGGGGGACTTCTTTCATTGGTCTTGTGTGCGGTGGGTGGCGAGCTTGATGAACAGTGAATCCGTCAATGTGTGTTGGTCTGTTCATCGCACACTCTACTATCCCAAGGTGTGTTCCGTGTGTCTCAAGTTGTTATCCGAAACCTGTCGTTTCCTGTTGTACAAATGATGCAGTCATGATCTTGAGGTCTGAGTTGAGATGGAAAAGGGGCCTCTGGCTGGAAAGCTCGGATCCACATGTTTTTGTTGTAAGGCTGCTTGCCCCGTTTGTGCCTTACATCAAATACAGGAATGGGGCCGGCTGACTTTTCCTTGACCTGTGGCCTAAACCGCTTTGAGCGGGTCGCGGTGCACCGCCAGCGCGGGTCGCCGTTTTGACTCAACCGCTTTGCGCACCAGTGAGGTGGCTTCCGTGCGCACCACCACACCATCTCCCACGGTGCTCCGTGTCCTCATCCAAACTGACTGTGATGGCGCTGAACCTTTTTGTAGTAAGGGAAGACAAGTCAACGATCACACATGCTTGAAGACCAATTTTCAAGAGAGACAAAAGCACAACAGTATCCCATGATGGAGTGGAAAGTTTGAATTGATATGCACTGGTTGGTTTTTGTAAAGCTTGGGTTGTCGTGGAGAAGGTTTTCTGGAAAAGTAAAGGCTGCTGTTTTTTCTGGATCCCGGGTGATTGAAGCAAGAAATGTGCATTTTGTGTTGTGTCTTTTTCCCTGAAAGAAACTGTAATCAACGGTTGGCGGGTTAACCTTCAGATCGTATCTTATGGACTGGATCTTGGGAACGGCTGTGGGCATCTAACCAGCATGCTCATTTCGGGCCTTTGCCATTGCTGCTCATTTTGTAAGATGAATGAGATGAAAACAACGACAATGCTGATGATATCGACGACGGTGACAACAGCTACAATCAATAATGACATGAAAGACGGTGATGATGACAAGGATAGCAATTATGATGACACGACTTGAAGATGGAGACCATGATGACAAGGGCAATAAAGTGCCGGGTGATAGTCATAACGGCAACGGAAATAACAAGGGGGACAATCATTACTTAGCGGTGACAGTGGCAGCATGATCTGCAAAGATAGTGGCCCAATTGACGACGAGGAAAGAAAAATTGAAAGTGGCTTTAGCATTCATGGCCAGGAGAATTATTACAAATGCAACAATGTGACGACCCATTGCCTAAGCAAATTTTCACATCTTCTGATCCGGGCCTTTTTTTTCTAGGGGCACAGATTCACCAATTCCTTTGACGGAAGAAAAATATTCTTGCTGCTGCTGGTCTGGCAACGCTCTCCTGAACGGCAGGCATGTTATGCAATACAACAGTGAGAACAGCAAGGATCAGGCTAGGAGAGACGTGCAATGTCTCACGCAAGCTCTTGCATAGAGAGTGAGCAACTGGAAAGCACACGGCAAAAATAGCTGCCGTGGGTGCCATTTGGTTGGCGCGCTCTGGCTGGCTGGTTGGCCAAGCTCAGGGTGTTGTAGCAGCCACACAGGAGAAGAAGGGGAAGAAAGGGAGCACAAATGGGTAAAAACAACCAGCGTCGGCGTGTAGTGAGGATGGAAGGTTTTTCTACTGCTACAACTACGGGAGGGCTCACCGATACAAGGAGTTTCAACAGCCCCTTGACTAGAGTAGGATTGCACGGGTCTCCAGGCGGCACATGCATCATGGATTTTCTCTATCGGCATGCATGCGCATCACATCGCGACCACAATAGCAATATAAAATTCTGTTTTCCAGGACAGTGGCAGAGACCAGGAATGCTGGGGTCGCACCATAGCACAGCTTTGTCAAGTGCTGGTTCTTTGCAATCAGCGAGGTGCAAGTGTGTTGTTATAAATGAGTTGTCCATAGTCCTATTTTGTTTTTGATAACGCTTATGGGGAAGCTTCATCGAAGGGTGATGAGGATGGACCTGAGAGCATTGATTTGATGAGTCACAGATTTGTAACGTCTGCTATTATTCTAAGTCCTCTGGTCAGCGTCCAGTAGGGACGCACTGGTTTGTGGCACGTTGCTAAGTTTCGAGGACAGGTCTGAAGGCAAGTGGCACCTCGAAAATTCACTTCGGTGCTATCCACAACATGACCTCTTGTCGCAATGACTTTGTAGTTCTCAGTCGCATTGAATCCGTTTGGTCTGTTTGTGCAAGACCTGGTCTTTGCCTGCCAAGGATGTTGGGGTTGTGCGGTTTGATGGTCCACCTGTCCCTTTGTACATTTTCGATGTGCTCTTCCTTCCTGCTCTTAAGATCAACCTGCCTTTTGTTTTTGCATGCACCAGGAGGGGTCTTCCTATTGAGCACTCTTTCATTTTTTCCCACAGTGACTGCTTAAGACACTCGATCCATAGTGCTTCGTGCCTTTTTTGTGAATGGCTTATATCGAATTACTCACTCTGTTTCCTCTGTTTCCTCCCTTTCATCCCTAGCTACGTGTATGCTCTTCACGAGTGTTTGCTCCCTTTCGAACCAGTATTTTGTAAATCATCGACTTTGCCATATGAGCTCAAACACAGGATCCAAGCTCTTTCAGACATAGGCAATCGTCAGTCTTGATGCGGCTTCCTTCGAGAAGTTGTCCAAGACTGACCGCCTCTTTTAAGCTCTGGATATCCAAACTCCACCTCCTAGACTCTGCGCCTATTAGAACTGGTCCACTGGCACCTTCTTGGCCCTCTTTGAGTCAAGTTACTCTTAAAATGGTGTTACTATATCCTTACCCTCACTGACGACTTCACCTGGAAGTGGTGGGTGTACAACCTCCACCACAAGAACAGTATCATCTTAACGGTACGCCTCTGGCTCGTGATGACTGAGCATCAGTCTTTTCACACTCTCTACTCGTTCTGGTTGGATCATGGTGATTATTTCTTGGACGAGATGAATGATTTATTTCTCGAGCATGGTGTCTTCACTAGCTCTTTATCCCTGCTACACCCTTGCTGGAAAAATGTATCCTATTGCTGAAAGCACACCATGGAGGATGTGGTTCACGCCATGCGTTCTAATCGCGGTCTTCCTCACTCCTTTGCCTTTGAGGGTTTCTCTTGTATGACGTGACTCTGGATTTGTCTGTTGCATGACCCCCTGCCTGACCATGGCTTGCTATATGAGCTGTGATTCGGCCATCTTATTGGCCATCATCTCGCTTGCGTCTTGGACTTCCGTGCCTACTTATTGTACAGTGAGTTCTCATCCCGGGTTCACGTGTGTGCCTTTTGTAGCATTTTTTGTGGTCGAAGGCCACACTGGAATCCTACTCGTCGCAATGTTTTTGAGTCTTGAGATGCTCTCTTCTTTGAGGCACTCACCTAATGACACATGTCTAGCATCCTCTTTCTGGTCGCAGACCAAGTAACCGTTTGGCTTCCCAATGTATGGGGAAATCTAGGCCTGTAGATGGGTGTATCCGGGCCCCCTCCCCTGTGACCTAGTCTTTTGCAAATGACAACCCGGCCATCATGACCATGGGTCTAGTGGTCGCTTTAGTCCCCAGTGGCACACCTGATCCCATGTATTCGTCAGTTCCCATGGACACACCTGGTCTTGTGCCTCTTTATGTCCCTATTAGAATACCTGATCGCGTTCCTGCTAATTTTTCCCACTAGCACACCTAATCTCATGTCTGTGTCGGTCCCTCCATCAGTCCCTCTTGTCTGGCACTTTCCTTGCGCCCGTCCATGCTTCTCCCGAGGCTGCAACATCTTCACCTATCCACAATTATACGTCCCTTATGACCTTGTCCTTGCCTTGGGGAGGCGAGCACCTCGGCCTTGAGCTTCTCCCGCGAGCTTAGTGGTCATCTTCGACCACTAGCCTCTCCGACTCAACGAAAAACTGCCTCGATGATCTGACATCTAGCTTGCTTGATCGAGAGTGGCAAGCCTAACACAAATACCCTTGGTCTTAGTTTCGAGGCGGTCTACACTAAGGTACAACCAACCTGCCTTGTCGGCCTTGAGCTCGTCTCTTGTTAGTTCTCAGTCTCTTGTGATATAGTAGTTGGCCTTGTCGTGGTCAAATCCACACTGGACATGAGTGCCTTGAAGACCCGGAGCACCCCCTCCACGGCATTAGATCCGGGTACGTTGGAGCAAGCGCTCTCAGCAAAGTACGTGGCATCATAAAGCACGATTGAAAATGAGCTTAGAGCCATAAATGAGCATGGTGTCTATAAACATGTCAACCTTCTGCCTGGAAAGAAGGTCTTAAATTCCAGGTGAGCCTTTCAGAAGAAGGTGAAATCCAACGACTCACTGGATCACTACAAGAATCATTGACAACCAATAGGTTCTCACGGGTCGAGGGTACTGACTCGACCAACACCTTTGCACCCGTTGCTTGTATAACCTCAGCTCGTGCTCTGTTCGATATTGTTGCTCGTCACGTATGGTAGCTACACTAGATAGATGTGAATAATTTTTTCTTCCATGACACATTACAAGACAAGATCCACATGGTCCAACCACCTGGTGTTAAGGTCCGTAAAAGGGTCTGGCAAAAACATAAGGTCTTGTACAGCCTCAAGCAGTAATCACAGAGCTAGAACCAGGAAATCACTGGCACAATGGCTTGTGTCGGCTACATGCGAAGTGACACCAATCAGTCCCTTTGGCTCCAGCACAACTCATCGCGTCTCCTTCAGTGGAGGCCCAGAAGGAGGCCAAGGAAGTCCTTTAGACTCCCTACAAGATGATAGACCTTGGTCTTGCTATTGTCTTGGGATGGAGATCGTGCGTGACCATTGGTGGTAGACACTCTCACTACATCAGACACGCTATGTTTGTGTAGTAGGAGAGTGAAGATATGACCTCCTCCGTACAGTTCCTACAGCCTTTGCACCCATCACACGAGACGGACAGGTCGCCCTAAAGGTGAATGATCCAACACATCTGGGAGAGCATGGAAAAAATCTCATACTTGTACCTCATTGGCTCTCTCATGTAGTTGGCCACGACCACTCCACCCGACAATGCCTTCACCGATAAAATCCTTACACAGTTCTCATAGAATCCTCAGATGAGATTCTTTTTTATAGCTGTGTGAGTGATATGGTACATAATGTTTACGCCTTACCTTGAATTTTATTTTCTTTGGTATTGTTCCATGGTAGTCGATGGCTACAAAGAAGTGACCGAGCTTGGAGCCACAATGGACGCAGTTGAAGAGGCTACATGTTCCTACAGAATGACATTGGTATACTGTGATGCTAAGCACGACTGCATTGTGCGTAGCTCATCAGAGGTAGAGTATGTGGCTCTAGGACTTGGAACGGCTATAGCACTTGTTTTGTTGTATTAGTCCATGCCTTCTGCTATAATAATCAGAGTATTCTCACCATCGCTGAGAACTCTGGTCTGTTTTATGCACGCATGAAGCACAATACTGTAGAGAATCACTTTGTGTGTGACTCGTTGGAGCGACATGTGATATCCGTCATCTGGATCAACACGGCCAGCGGGCTGACTTCCTAACCATGGCATTGGCACACTGAAAGTTCATGGTGGTCATTCGGGATTTGCCCCTTGCCTTGGGATGGCTGAGAGTAGGATGTGTGTGTATGGACTATTCAGCATCTCATTTTCCATTTGTGTCAGTTCAACACGCACATGGACATGCGTACCATGGGTTCTTAGAGGAGTGTTATGATGTGAGCCGTCCCCTTCTGTACATATATTTCACTATGACCACTCGTTCGTGTCCATGCAGGTGTAGATCCGTGATGCACACCCAGCTAGTGGCGAAGCACCGTCGAGTGGTGAACCATCCATTCGCAGCTGGAGTTTAGCTGTCCCAATGTGCCGAAGAAATGTTGGAGCATTCTGTCCTTTATCTACAGCCTGTTTGGCTTGGACCCGATTTGCATGTTTTACATTGTGTGTCCACCGATCGATACCGGATTCATGGATTTGTGTAGCTGTTGTGTCTAGCTCGAGACTCTGCTTCCGTAAAGTTAAACTGTTTTACATTCACATGCATGTGCACCAAGTTATGGCCAAAACAATGATTTTTGACTGGGTTTCTGGGCAATTTGACCATGTCGCGTGCGTCAATTGTCGTACTCCACGAAAAGTATTCATGCTGTGACTTTGGGAGCTGACATCTCTCTCTTCACATTGCATCTATTGAAGCTAATGAGGTTATGCTCGTCTCTCCAAGCCAAACACTCGATTAACTTGAACCTGACTTACATGTTTGTGCGTTAGCAGATTGGACTGCGTTGCAATACTGCCTCATTGTAAACGAGGCAGTATTTGACATTATTAGCAATCACATCAGGATTAATATTAAGGTCTCTGGCGTGAGAGACCATGGGAGGGTTGCGATAGTTGGTTTCGGCCTGCTTGCAGTGGTTGGCAGCTATGCGTCGGGCTCAGAGATGTTTTTTCTTCAATGGTGCAGAGAGTGAGGTGTGGCAGCACAGAGTTGTAGCAGTGTTGGCACAACATAACTCTGTTGATGGCATTCGTGCTCATGCTGTCGTTCAGCAAGCTTTCGGAACTGAGCATGGTTGTAGAATTGAGAATTGCTAGCTGATTGGATGCGTCTACTTACGCCTTTCATGGGAATATGTGTCCTTTGGTCTCTCTATAATCTTAATTTGACTCAAGGATAAGGTAGATCGATTTTTTTGTTTTTCTCTACCAACATGTGGAGATAGCTGCTGATTGAGTATGAAATAATAGGTATCATTGTTCAAGATCAAGGGTAAAAATGCAATAAGTAGACCTTTGGAATCACACCATATGGACCCACAAGACCATTGATTTGATGTTGCCTTTGTCGGCAATGGGACCAGTGGCACTCCCCATCGTTCGCAAAAGGGTTGAGCTTTTTTCAAGAACCAACAGGTGATTCTAGGTCATCATTAGTTTTCTATGGTAAACCTATTTGATTCCCAGGAACGCAAGAACAAGTGGTAGCCAAACTTCAAAGTCAAACATTAGCCTCGTTGACAATGGTTAAAGCAAGTGAGCAAATGCGTGATGATTCCACAAGGATGGCGTTGGGATGTTGGTGCAGATGCTGAAATGACAACATCAAGCACAAAGTGACAGATAGCGGAAAGTGGTGCGTTAATGAGCAAAAGCACTTGTTGCAAGCATTTCGCGAGTGAAACATTCCTCAAGACCCTGTTTTGCCAACCCTTTATACAAGCAAAGGCGGGACAGAAAATTCTACCCTTGGGATTTCATACACATTGTGTAAATGAGATGCTCAAGCAACAAGGAAGAACACAGAGTCATTTTGCTTGAACTTATCACCCTAAAAAATGAATACATCTTTTCGAAAAGCCTGGGAGTTTTAGAATACAGAAGAAACATGAAAGAGACAATGTGATCGTAGGCCTCTTCATCTTGGTTAGGTGTGATCAATGCCGGTGTTCTTTTCGGGTCTACTCGTCCAGATTGGAGTCTAAGAGCAGTGTGAGGGTTCCCTTCCATTAGGGTTGGAGCATTAGACCTACGTGTTCGGGTCCAACGACCGAGTGGTGGTTTGGAGCCGCAGGGAGCATGCGACACACACTGACAGCTTGGCGCTGTCACTATCAAAAATTGCTGTGAAAGCGTTCCCTCTTTCGCTCACAGGTTCATCGCACCACATGCACTGTTCAAGCATCACACCGTTCGCTCGCAAAGCCCTCGTTCGTCCAGCTATGGATTCACACGCGCAGTTGTTCTCTCTACTCGCCAGAATTTGTTTGGCATCGTGAATGGGATTCCACGGCGGCTGCGTCGACTGATGATGAGTGGTGACCTGCCCGGACCTTGCACATGGATGTCCCAGTTGAATGGTACGTCTGTGCGTTCCGCTTCTCACTGCCGCCTTGCGTTCGCCCCGACGCATGGGGGGTTGTTGAAGACCTTAAGTTATGCTGTCACGCGCGTTTTTCCAAACCACCGTCACCCCGGATGAGACGAAGGACCTTCCGCATGTCAGCTGCGGCATCACGGGAGACCCAACGCATGCTCCGGCGCATTTCAGCAAGCAGACGAGACGAGGATACGCTGTGTGTCCTCGTCTCGTCCGCTTGCTTTTGCACGTGAGGTCACATTCACAGCTCTCAGTTGCGGAGGCACACCAGCAGAAAACGAAATTTTCCTCTGCACCTGTCGACGCCCCTGCGCCAACTTCCCCCTCCCGACCCAAGGATCTTTTTTTTCTTACTGCACCAGTCGACGCGACCTGTGCACCACCAGCTGTGAGGCCACCACCACCATCGCTACGCGTGCAGAACATGCCAAGACTGCACGGCAGCATTTTCGCCGCACGCTTTACCTGTGGGGCAGAGGCTGTGTGTGGTTCTAATTCTGTGTTGATGATTGTCGCATCGCACCACGCGTGTGGACGTACTAAATGGCGGACCTCAGAATGGCGCATCCGTAGGCAGATCTGAACAGAGTTCGTCGCGGCTGGGCCTTGGCGAGTCCAACTTGGAGCGATTTCAGTCTGGCCTCTTCTCCGCGCTCAAGGGTGCGGCTGTACCAAATTCTGGTGCTCGCTGTGTTGCGGCGGTGGGGGGCGGGTGCGGTTGCCCCTCCATGAAACCATGTATGCACGAAATGGTCCGAATGGGGTTTCAAGTGGGGCTGGACGAGGGGGGGGAGGATGGGCGTGGTTGCACCACGCTGACATGGTGGTGGTGGCGTCATGCTGCCATCATAGCTCCGTGATGTCACCTGTACGGCAAATGCGTGGAAACTAATTTAGTTCTGTGTTTTTCTGTTTTGCACAGTTCTCTTTATCTCTCTACAGCAAACCTGCCAGTGTCAGCTTTGGACGGTGTGCAGGTGTGAACGACGTGTGGGAGCTGTCCGAGTGCTCAGTCGTTGGTCCGAACGGACTAGCCTCTGCTTTTGATTTCAGTTTCTGATCTTACGAACTCAGGATGTAATGTAATTTTTTACCGTCAGCCGGCATGGCCAGGGATGGTGGCGGTACTACCGATACCGCGGTATACCGCGGTTTTGTACCGCGGTATCTTGGTACCGTGGTACCGGTATTTCTGTTGCGGTACCGGTACGGTATCGGTACTCAGCATGAGGGGTACCCCTCTTCTGTACCGCGGTACCGTGCCGTGGTACTGTACCACGGTACTTTCAAAATGAAAGAAAAGAGCTACATCTGTACTGTTTCCTATCCACGTTTCTCGAATTTCAGTGTCGCAAACGACTATTTGCACTCTTTTTTTGCGGTGCTTGAGTCTCACGGAAAATTTGGTGGTTTTACAATCTACGGTGCATTATGTAACGCGGTACTTTCTAATTAACGCGGTACCTTACTACTACCGTTGGTAACGCGGTACCGGTACCAGTATTGGTAGTGACCCGCCAGAAGACTAGGATACCGCGGTATTGAGTACCGCAGTAGCAGAGAACCGCGGTACTCTGGTACCGCGGTACTCAATACCGCGGTTTGCCATCCCTGGGTATGGATTTCAACTAGTGCTTGACTGGTGCCCCTTCCAAAACCCAACCCCCTTTTCCACTCCAATGTTTGGGACCCAAACCTTCTTCGCCAACCCCCTCCCCTCCCCCTCTTTTCTCCCCCTCCCTCCTCCTCCTCTCCTCCTCCTCCTCCTCCTCCTCCTCCTCCTCCTCG